>VWZF01002123.1:1121070-1247426 GCA_013396755.1 Sclerurus mexicanus
GCTCGGCCCGGCCGCACCGGGCCCGGGGGAGCCGCCCGAGGGTCCCCTCAGCCCCGGAGGGCCAAGCACGGCCCAGCGGGGCGGGTCTGCCCCGCTGTGCGGTTTCCGCCGTGGTGGTGGCTTCTGCTCCCATCCTGAATGCCTTGGGAGAGGACGAAAGTGTGGGGTTTTGCTTTCCTTTCGGGGGAAGTAGCAATAAAGCGACAGGTGAGAAGGCCCAAGCAAACCCCCTTCCCCACTCCTGGCTCTGTCTGGAGTGTTACAGCAAACTGATACCCACATGATGGGAACAGAAAGGTTGCCAGTGCTCTCACAGGGGATATTTGAGGTGATGAGGTCGCTGTCACTGTAAGGGAAGCGATCTTGGCACCCTGAAAATGCAGGGAGAGAAGAAAGCCCAAACCATCTAGCCAAGAGAAAGGTTTTGTTTTGCCTAAATTACAAGTTATTTTGCTCACAGTTGTAAAAGTCTCTAGGCAGAGGTAATTGAAATTTACCCGTTCCGATTCTTTTTGCTGTGTCACAATTCGCAACCAAGGACTCGGAGGACAGAGAGGACTGTCATCATTGCAGCATGCTGCAGTTTAATGATGCTTTGCTGAGCGATGCCACAGCGTGCACCACCAGCGGGGCTGTTCTGCCCATTGTTACTTTGGACCCGAGGGTATTACTGCTCCCAAATTGCAATGACTGGTCTGTCAGACTGGCCCACAGGGTCTATAAACCACATTTATGATGTGGCCTCTGGGCGTGCCAGTAACGCTGACATGCAAGATGCCGAACCAGACCGCAGCTTCCCCTCGCACTGTTGCTACCCTGGTAGACATCCTTTGGACCTAAAGCTCGCGTGCAGCTGAACTGTGCTTGGCACAGGACGTGGTTGTAATGACCGCAGAATTGTGGTGGTGGTGGAGAGTCCCACAACTCCTGTTTTCTGCCTTTTGAGAGCTGTGCAAAGTGTGATCAACACGGCAAAGAGCCATTCGGGGCTGGTGCTGGTTTTGCCTCAGAACCACTGGCAACAGTAGCAGATTTCAAACATTTAAACAGTCAAATATGTTGGGTTATTAATTACACAGCACGATGCACCTCTTTCAGCTCAGTCGTGGGAGCTGCCCTTTGCTTTAGGCCTGGACAGAGTGTCCACTGGGTGTGTTTGTATGTCCACAGCTGAGCAACTACTTCAGTGCTGTTTGGTGAGAGCTGTGATACACATGTGGCAGCTTGAAAATGGTTCAGCTGATCAGATTAACTCTGAATTTACAAAGCTAATGAGATGTAATCCTTTTATTGTGTTTGCTTTGGGGTTTATTTGGTTTATTTTGTATTAAGCATATACCTGCAAAACAAAGTTTCATTAACATATTCAGGAACCTCATATTTGTGCAGTGATTCAGATATGGTTGTTTTTTGTGTCTCAGAAATTCTAAAAATTCCTGTCCATGGTTCCTATATCTATAATATGGTTTCTAATGTTATCCCAGAGGCAAGGCTGTGCTGAGGGGCTGAATTTTATCTTCTTGATCCACAAGTGCTGGAGTGTGCTGCTATTCAGAGACAAGTATTTTGCATGAGTTAATAGGTAG
The DNA here is from genome assembly GCA_013396755.1 of Sclerurus mexicanus. Lineage (NCBI taxonomy): Eukaryota > Metazoa > Chordata > Aves > Passeriformes > Furnariidae > Sclerurus > Sclerurus mexicanus. The sequence continues at coordinate 1,122,657 of VWZF01002123.1, forward strand.
GCTTTGCTGCCCATTCACCTCATCAGTGCTGTAATCAAAAATCAGCTTGATGCTTGATCTTAGTAGCAGGGGAATATGAAGTTGTTTGAGGGATGTGGGAAATGAATCTGTATGTTTTGTTGTCGGAACAATTTGGAGCCACTTCGTGAGAAAAGCTACAGTAACAGCAATGCAGAATGGGCTAAGTGCCTACATGGTCATTCATTCGAAAGCCTCCAGACCCTGGGAGGGTTTGCCTTAGGGATATGGGTTCTGGCCATTGGAACATTTTAATTTTGCCCTGTGTTTGGGTTCCAGTGTGAGTGAGCCCTGAAATGCAGTGATCTTATGGGAGATGGGAAATCATGAATGTTCTGATCCCTCCAGACTTGGTTTGGGACTGTTGGTAATAACAATAAAGATTTGATTGATCCAATACGACTTTTTGTGGAAATGGAATGATATTGTGATTACTTGTCCTTAGAGGGCTGAAATCTTAGATTTCAATGCTGAGAATAGGGTGTACATTCAGTCAAAACAGTTGTTGATGTGGTCAGTCTTAGTGTTGCCAGATCTTTGTATCGCTCAGATTGATGTTTACAGATTTTGCTGTTGGGCAGTCGTGACCTTGAACTCTCAATTCTCTGTGAAGACATGGCTTCTACTCCTTTTACTCAATTCACGAAATGATGGTTTTCTCTTAAATCCTTTCTCCAAAATGCCTGTTTCTTAAAACACTGTTTGTTTTTGTCCCTTGAAATACTTGTGTTTTCTGGTTTAGAGGTATTACTGTGAACATTTCTGCTGAGAGAAACCTACTGCTACTGAATGATTTATTAGCTTTAGAGTTTAGGGTGCTATTTTTGCAATCCATGCTTCTTTCAATAATGTGTCTGAGTTTTATACACATAAGGTTTCTTTGAAACATTGCAAAAGACCAGGTCTGCAACACTGACAATGTTTTTTAGCAATACATTTATGCAGCAGCAGGCATGCTGGGTAGTTTATAAGCTTTTAATGAAACGCTTGCAGATATTAGGGTTTTATGGGCTGGAAAACAGTGCAAATCAAAGAGCTTTGCTTACTGTTTATAGTGTTTTTCCCCTGAATCTAACAATATTTATCTCACTTTTTCCATCTTGCATTTTGCTCTTTACATATTTACTTTCCCTTTCATTGATATATTTATAGTCAACAAACTATTTTGTATGAAATATACTTAGAGCTGCGATACACCTGCCATTGAAGGCATCCAGTTATCTGGATAAAGCCTGAGATGACTTGTTTCACATCTGTCTTTGTCTTCAGTCTGCCTTTATCCTAATGAGGGTCACATATCTTGCATCTTTAGCCAGTATTTCTGGACATCATTAATCCTGACTTCCCTGAGGCCAAGTAAATGACCCCTAAGGGATGCTGTGCTTTCTGACAGCCTGCTGGCTAATACCTGATTTTATCACACTTTCAGTGGCAAAACTCTTTGCAGAGTATATCTCTACTGGTATGTTTTTTGAGTCCCATCTGCTAAAATAGTCAAAATACTTGATGGCGTCGTAGTGTAGCTTTCTAAGTAAGGACCTTTGTGTACTCTTACTTACATTTGAAGTCCACATTAAAACTAGAATGAGATTCAGGCCTAAAGACTGCATCATAGTTTGGTTTGAAAGGATATGATGAAAATAAGAGTGATGTAGCACCTAACAGTTCAGAGTGCCAGTACTTCTTCAGTTAAAAAGTCAGCCTCCAAAACCTGCTTGAAATCTTCTGCCTCATCTAAATCTGTGCATCATTCCTAACTATCCTGCAAAGACACACTTATCCTGGCCTTGAGACTGTTCTTTTTCTGTCCTTCACCAAATTCCTTTATTTCCCACCCCTATACGGTACCTCATGGAGCTTGGCTCCGTTTACACAGAAGTCCTCATGTAAACAGGTAAAGCACTGACACACTCACTGGTTTTCTCATCAATACATCGAGTACATTTCAGAGTCTCACATAGCTATGATTAACAGTCCCCTGAGGCAATCTGGAGGAATGAGAAAGTAGGTTTAACTCAGCAGTCTAGGATCCCATGGTGACACTTTGTTACCAGGGAATGCTGGCTTTCAGGGGCTGGATGCTGAAACACAAGGTGAGTGTGGGGAAGTACTATCCTTCGTGGGATCAGTGTGGCAGACTGCCTGGTTTCCCAGGGAGAACTGTGAAAGGCTAGGTCTAGGATTACAGTCTATTTCAGCTCTGAAAATATGTTCTCTGCAGCTCAGTTAGAAAGGTGATCTTTGATGGTAACTCTCTTAGTATTACTAGGAGGTAAAAATAAATGTCCGTGAGAAGTAGATGATTTCTAAGTAAGCAGAAGAACTCATTTCTCAGAGAAACTATAAATGGAAAATATAACATTTTTTTCTCCTCAGTTGTACTATACTCTGTAAATCCAGAATAACTAAATTACAATATTCCTTTGTAGACAGAACATATGGTTGGTTTGGATGGACATGAGACTCAGATATGTCATTTCAAAATAAATTATAGAAACCTATTTTGTGTTTTTCAGAATTATACTTTACATTCCAGTTAGTCTAATATGTTTTACTCAGGTCATAGTATGTGCACTATTTTTTTTTCCTAGAGACACAGAACACCTTCCTCAAAGTTGTTGAGAAGTTTCCATTGACACCAATAGGCTGCAGCTCGAGCTGTTTGTGTACAGTGCAGCTGTATTTTATTGGAAATGTGACTGTCAGAATGAGCTTTTAATGTCTAGTTTATTTTAGATGATCTAGCGTTAGATATCCCCTATTTGTACTTTCAGACAAATTCTGCTGGGTGCTAATTGCTCCCTTCAGCTTGGGTGTACAGCTGTAGACAGACTGTAACTTTTGTCTCTGCTCCTGTGGGAAACAAGAAGTTGAAATCAGAGCACAATCAGATCCCAGAGTGCAAATAGCAGCAGAAACATTGCAGGAGGAGAATCAGGAGAACTTTCAGAGAACCGCTTTGATTAGACTTAGTTTTGGCTTGTCCTGACTATTGTGCTTCATCACAATTCCATATCCTGTGTCTTTTTCTTAGCACGTGTGTAGTCTGCCTCACTCCCTCCTTCTTCTCTTCACCTTTCTGTGCTTACTTGCCAGCAGCAAGTTTCTTGACATAATCTACCCAAAATAATCATGCCAATACTATTGGGCTAACGACCTTATTTGCTCTGTATGATACCCCACTTCTCTCTTCTTTAACTTCTCTCATCTACTTACACTGTAAACTCTTTGGCAGGGATTTTCTACTGTTTCTACTGATTGGTTTCTGGTTTTTACTAGTGGTGACTGTTTCTACTGATTTTCTGCTGAGCATGAGCAATGTCTTGCTCACTTGGACATGATCTGAGTTGTCCTTTAAGGTACTGTTGTCAATAAGCACAGTTAACAACAATTTCGGATCACTCAGGAGCGGTTTTGAAGTTTTTTCTCTTATCAGGAATCTTTGTGATTTGTGTTTTTTTCAAACATTTTACATTTTCAAGTGTATGAAAAGATCCGTTGCTTCTGACAGCATGAATCCGTGCGCTGTATGTGCAATTTGCCCTGGTAATTACTTATGTATGGTGATAACCATAGCAACATCCCAGGTAGATAATGTCATGCAAATTACTGCAGCTCCAGGGATGGAAGATGTTAATATAAGTATGTACTTGCACCCCTGGTCTTCAACATTTTGCACTGACTATCCCTTTCCCTCCCCCAAACATGTTGGTTTAAAATTTCCTTTCCTCACTATGATGGGGAAGCAAAAGAAAACCTCTTGCTATTTTTCTCATTGGTATTTGCAGAGGGAGGGGGAGGGTGGTCCTTCAATGTTTCTATCATGAATAATTTTGTATGCACAGTGGAAATTCCACGGTGTATGTAGGGCATAAAAGTCTAGAGACTTGGATACACTGAGGGGCCGTGTTGTGCCTAAACTCAAGTTCTTAGGTTTGTAAATGCAGAGTGTGAGCATGTGGGAGTGGAATTGTAGCCACAGATGGTTGGACTGAGGTGTAAACCTCCTCAAATCATTTACAGAAGATATGGGAGAGCAGCTTTGTCTTTCAAAGCAGACATACCGTAGCTGAATACTTATCAGGGTCAGTGCACTGGTACTGAAATAAGGAAATAGCAGAGAAGAAGCTGGTAACAGTTATCCCTAGTTTAGTCATAAGCAAGAGCAAGGATAAAAAAATCTACAGGAATGTTGTTCTGCTTATACAGTAGTCCTTGTGTAACCTTAGAACCCTGGAGGTATGAAAATAAAATAAGCCTCTAACCTGTAACTAGAGTCTTTTGTTAAAGATATTAAAAAAGCAGGAAAGAAAGTTGGTTAAGTAAAGGTTTTGTTTTTCTGATGAAGAGTGAAATTGTTGCTGAGTTCTTTTTGCTTTGCAGTTAAATAGTGAGAATGTGGGTGTTAGTGCTGCAATCTGTGCTGAAATTACTGACTACAGAAAGCTGCACTGCCCCAGCCAATAAATGAGGAAATACCCTGATAAAAGAGAGTGGAAATGTGTGGAGAGTCAGAGAGAGATGGTGCAGGCAGCCAGAGGCACATATGTAGCCAAATCTCAGTTTGCAAGGTACACGTTTCCAAAGCAGGTTGTGCTATTATTCATTATTATATGTGCATATTATTAATTAGGCCAGCTGAATGGTCTTTATCATAAAAGCCTGGTCTTTCTCAAACAGAACCATGGTGGGGAGTGGAAACAAAATTATTGAAGTCACCGAGCAACTTTATTCATGCTAGTGGTAGTAGAGTGTTTATTAATTGGAGATTAAAATACTGCCCATCTGTATCCCTTGATATGTGTGTAGGGGGGTTTGCCACTCTTACAGGTCTGCCTACAAATCCCAGACAGTGAGGTTTCCCCCTCTAATTTCTCTGTGAATTAACAGTTCAATACTTTGCCCAGTGGCAGCACCGTTCAGCTGTGCCAGCCTGCCAAGCATAGCTATTGATGGCAGTGGAATTTGAAAGGTACCCGTGTCTGGGTGATCCTGTTTGTTGTTAAACATTGCAACAGCACTTGCAGCTATAGATGTCTGTGGTTTACACTGGAGGGTTTTTTTTTAAAAAGTCACCTTTAGTTAGGATGCCTACCCAAGAGAAACAAACTGCACCAGAAAGAAATGTATAAAGTCAGGCTTTTTAATCATCTGACAGAAACTATTGAGCCTAATTATCTGCAGGAGGTTTTGCCTGTCTGCCTACTTTGCATATTATGGATATTTCTTTGTCATTTCTCTTTTCAGTATGTGATTGCCTGACAGTGGCCTCTCCTTAGATCCCGTATCACGTGAAGAGAACAGTAGATGCCTTGGAATTACAGAGATAGGCAAACTAAAGCCCTGGAAAGTTAAATACCCACTTCTTCAAAATAAAATTCATGATAACTGCACTGCTAGACCTCCTGAAACCCTGTTTATAGGTCCATTTCACTGACTGACCAGTATCACAGCCAGCGAAAATGCTTGACTGCATTATCCAGCGTTCTGCTTTCCTTGGCTAGGATGTCTTCTTCAGGACTGAACTGACCTCTTCCTAAGTAAGTCCATGGGATAGTGGGGATCACCACTGGCATATTTTTTTGTTTCCTGGTGGTCTTGTTGTTCAAGTGTATCTCTCTATGGTTTTGATTAATTGCTTTTGTTCACAGAGTAGGGTATGATTAACAATGATTAAAGATGAAAAGGCTGCAAGTTACCTAGGAATGTCTGAGAAATGGTGTCAGTTTTTAATGAAACTCATAGCACAGGCGTTCAGCTGAAGATCTTAAAAGTTCATCACAGAAACTGCTGACGTTGCAAAGCTTCCCTCAGAGCTGCAATACCATTCCAACACAGGGGGAAAAAAAAGTGCATGAGAAAAGATTTGTCTAAGTTAATGTCACATATAGGGCTGTTGCTGGATTTAGCGACTCTGGTTCCCTGCTCTAGCAAGAGTGTTGCCTTCCTGCATATGCTGCATAGTGTCCACAATTTTTTTATTTTCTTCTAGCTAACCAAACCAAACTAAGGGAACCTGCCAGCATGTGGAAATCCCCTATATTAGCCACTTGTGTAGTTTGTATTTAACAAGTGGGTATGCTTTATCAACAAGCAAAGGAAATAATAACATCAAATTCATATGACAAAACCCCATGTGTTTAGTCAGTAATATTTTATGTGCACGATTTTATTTGCTGTCTCTTCTCACTTTTACTGCCTCACCAGTTGCTCACCTTTGCTGGTATATTACATGATGTTCAAAGCAACATCGCATCATCACATGCAGCAGACATCATCAGGGAGAAATTGGCTTGTCACTAGCAAAAATTGTAAAACCAACCCTACTTTTGGCCACAACCTCTGCCTCCTGTGTGCAGAAGTGAAGTACAACCCTCAGCTCTCGTTGGTCATTTCTAACCCAAGGTTAAAATCTCCATGTGCAAAGGTCAAGTGTAGACAGGACTTATAGGGCTGAGAGATGCAGCCAAAAATATATTTGTAACTTTAGTGAATTTAGTTTGTCAACGATGCAAAGCAAACCCACGCAGCTTTTAGGGCAGGAAGTGCAGTATGCTGGAAGCACTATGAATTCCTTTTACTCCTTTTTGCATCACTAATTTTTATTTATCACACAAAATCATAAACTGCACATAAACTTAAATGCAGACATAATGCACATTATTACAATAATAGAGAAGCTGTGCTCTTTTAACCAGACAGATTGAATAGAAAAAGGCATATTGAATGAGCTCTCCTCAGTGAAATATTCAAATTCCTTGTTTTCCCAAATCTTTAAATTCTAACTTTTTTGTTAGGGATACAAAATTATAATTATACTAAAATGTGCTCACAAAGGACAACACATCAACTAAATTTCTTCAGACAACATCATGTGAATGTCCAAAGACTTGGTTGAAAGACTTTCGTACAGGGCCTTGCACTAAATATCTTTTCTGAGTTTTGTCGTAGATTGGCTATTTGGAATTTACAAACCATTCAACCAGAATACACAACAACTTCAGTTTTGAATGTGTATAAATAGCACTATGTAAGTAGGGTTGTCTGTTTAAATACATTAATTAAGGGAAGTCTACATTTCCAATTATTGTTTTGTTTTGTAGCCATCAAGGTTGCAGCACACCTGTGCCTGACTGATGACAAGTATAGCAAACTCCATAGGCAAAGCCAAAACACCTATGCAAAAATATATTAACTAGTGCCAGAATTGTAAAGGCAATAGGAGATTTAGATAAACTGAGTTATGAACTGAAACTAGTGATAGTACACAGCCGTAAATATCAGTGAACCAAACAAGCTAATTCTTTGCCTGTGAAGTAGCATTGGAACACATCCTATATGCAGTTTAGGTTTAAATGTAAATATGGGATTACCTTTTAGGTTGTGAGACAGAATCATATAGGCAACAAATATTACATCTTGGGTCTTCTATGACTGAAAACTGTTGTGTCAAATATGGTTAGTTTAGTTGGGTTGATGGGCTTTATTCAAGGTTCCTAGAATTTATCTGCCAAGCATAAATAATTATTTAACAACTAATAGGGCAAGGCCAGAAATATGATAGCTTTTATGTTGAAATTAACATCAAGTGATCTGTAGACATCTGCTAAGCAAGCCAAATGTGGTCTGTGTGCTGTATGTTTTGCCTCACTGCCTCAAAATAACAAGCAGTGCTTATATTTGGAGGGGCAGTTTTCCTTGCTGAAGTGGAAAAAAAAATGTTCTGATAGAAAATCACTTGCACTGTTAGGATCAAATGTGTGATGAACATTAAATAGCCCTACAAATTTAAATAATGCTCGATGTTGAGATTTCAGCTTTGCAAATGCTCGTTTCCCGATGTGTACTTACTGTGGTTCAGAGGGAAATGAAAGTCCTTTCTCATTAGAAAGAAAACAAACTATCACCCAGTATATTCCAGGCCTTAGCTGTTTGAGCTTTCTGGGGTCCAAGTAAGTGTGGAAGCCTGGGCTGCAGTGAACTTGTTTTTTCCAAAATGATCAGAAAGGTGAGGGAATCATAAGAAAAGCCACAGCGTTCAGGATGCCTGAAAAAGCTCCAAGTAGCAAAGACCCTTTCCAAGCACACACTTGCTTTTGCCTTGTAGGGATCTGCATTGTGTGTGTGTTTGGGTTATGTGGGTGCCAGAACAGAAACTGTACTTCCTTTCCTTGAGAGCACCACTGTTGGCACGGCCTGTTTGCTTTGCGGGCTGTTGCAGTTCATCTGCTTTCAGGGCCAACCATTCAATCTTTGGCATCTTCTCTAGGGGTCTTGGCCTTTCCTCTGTTTTAAAAGTATTAGAAGGAGGTTGAATTGCTGAGTGGGGAATGTAATCTTTGTGAGGCCAAGTCTAAAGACGTTAATAAGCTGAAAAGGCTGCACTGGCAATTTACTGTGTACTGTGCAGGGATGAATGAGAGACCCGTACTCATTGTGCTTATGTATGCTCAAGTTCTTTATGCCCATATTTAGATCTATTAACAAGATAAGATTAAGCCAACTTGAATTTCTTGAATGAACAAAGCAGTAAATGGCAGAGCCTCAACAACAGACCCCATAAATGTGTACTACCACCAGCAGCATGACTAACACTGGACCTGAGATCCTGTGGGGTTTGGCAGTGACACAGAGGATGCTGTTCTGAACAAGCTGGATTCCCTTTCGTACAGGAGCCTTGGCACCAACCTCACTGTAAGCTGGCTCAGGCTTTCATGGGGGCACTGAAGGCTGGGCTCTGTGCTGGACCCAGTGTCTGTGCCCCAGGCTTTCCTGAATATGGGAGTACAGCCTCACGCTGCTCTGGTTCACACTGCCAGGAGTCCCTGGGAACTTCTTTGCCAGTTGGGTTAGCCAGAACACACAGTGCTCCAGCCAAAGTCAACTTCCCCCTGTGAGGGTGACCGCAGTAAGGAAATGTCAGGTGCTGACTGGGCCAGTTCTCAAACCACACTTCACCCTTTCCAGCAAGGATTTCCCCAGCAGATAAATGGCAGAAATCTCTCTCCTGTGCTGGCAACTCCAGGAGACAGAGTTATAGAAATAGAACAAAACACCTGGAGGAAGAGAACTGTTACAATGGCAAATCATAGAATTGTAGAATGGTTTAGATTGGAAGAGAGCTTAAAGATCATCTAGCTCCAAACCCTTGCCCAGGAGCAGGGACACCTTCCACTAGACCAGGTTCTTCACAATAAACCTGGCTTAGACACTGTCAGTGGCTTCAAAGCACAAATTATGCAAAGGAAGGAATGCCATTTGCAAAGGCCTCATCTTGGATTTCTGTATTGAAGTAGTGCACAAAGGAGTTTGGAGTATCCTCAGGCAGGAATACTAAGTAATTTTGTCCATGGATGAGGTTCCTTGTCCAGGACAGGTAGAATAAGCAATATCCAAGCTGGATAGAGAGTGGACAACCAGTTCTGTGCCATTTTGTCTTGTCTTTCTGTGGAAAATGTGAATTGCCAATTCTAAATCACAATGTGTAAGAGTTCCTGTGCTGTGCTGAGAGTGTGTAACAGCCCATTCAGCTTTACTTTGATGATTAGGTTACTGCTTTTAGTACAAAATACATGGCAAAGCAGTCATTTCTATGCATGTTCTAGGGTGGTGCATTATTGCGTTTTAGCACTTGACATGAGATTAATTTACACACAGTCACTGCTTTGTCTTCCATGAAAAACAAATCCTCTATCAGCAGATGCAAGAAGTCAGCTAAAGATTTCATGTTATTAATGTTTACAGCATTTGTTGTAGTGCTGCTGCCTGTTAATTACCCCGTTTAAGAGTGTGCCCTTCTGTGAGGGGTAGGCGTCTATTTGGAATGATGCTTCTTGAAAAAATGTTGACACTATAATTCAGCACTGCTGCATCTTGAAAGATGCTGCTCTCAAGCAAAGTGCAAATTGGGACTTAGCCTGCTGTAAAAAGTGAAACTGGCCTGCTGTAAAAGTGGCTTTGGGGAAGGAATCCCTCTGATTTCAGAGACTCCTTCCAGTCCTAGTGCACTACAAGTCAGTGAGAAAATAAGCCGTGTATTGAAGTGAGCACATTTGCTAAGGCTGTGAGGCAGGGACTGGTCAAGGGAGGGTGTATGCAAATCTGGAGCTCTGCCTCTAGCACTTACAACCCTTCAGACAGTAACCTTCTCCTCCTCTCCCAGGGGAGCACCTCTAGTGTAGCCAGGCTTTTTACTGGGAGTGCAAAAATTGCTGGGTAAAGAGCAGCGCTTTCTTCTGTTTTCCTTCTGAAGGGGACTCTGTTTCTTCCTCATGCTTCCACCTGGCCATGTCTTCCTGACACTGTAGTCATCAGGGAGCTGTGCATGGCCCTGCACACAGGGGCATCACCCAGGTGATGGAAAGGCGAGGAGAGGTAGCGTGATTCAGTGGAAAAAAAAAAAGTCAGGGAGTCCTTAACTTGGCATCATGCCCTCTTACTGTTCTTGTTCCCTACATCCCCTTGCTGTTCTGCTGTGGGTGACTGGCAGGGACCCTGGGCCTGACGAGGTGTTGTGCACTTGTTAAGGAGTAGCTGTATCTACCCTCAGTGGTGTTTGAGACACAGTCAGCCCCACGTGTACGTATTTTGGTTCTTTGTGCTGCTCTTCAAAGACTGAAATTACTGTATTCTCTAGGAACATTACAGTTTGGCCCATCTTTATGCATCTGTCTCTCGCTGTGATCAGGGATTGTTTTTTTATTTGTGTCTGTCTTTATCTCCGTAGATCTACTTGGTGAAATGAAGCTGTGATTGTAGTGTGTTTGCCTGTCCTAATTTAACCAGCAGAGGTAATAGCAGCAGTGAGGATGCAGCAGCACTGGCCATCAAAAAAGTTACGAACTTTCCAGGGTTCTTGTGTGTGTATCTCAAGGTATGTTGATGCTGTAACAACTGCTGCTTGCAGAGATACCCAGAGATAGCTGTTAATAATTTCAGTGACTGAATTGTTATGTAGCAATGGACAAGTTATTTAACTTGCACAGAGTTTAATCTGCTTCTTGGGTGAGTTTTGCAGCTTGTCCCCAGTACCATGCTGTATGGGATGCACTTATTTTAGTGAGTGAGAAACAGTGATAGCATTTTGGATGAGCAATATGAGCGCTCATCCAGATACATCCTCAGCACATATGGAATCGATGCTAAGAGACTAAAGATAGAAAATGAGGCAAACAGAAAGAAGACAGGCTTCTGTGTAGAGCAACATAATGGCTGGCATGTCAGGGGAGGGATGGGGACAAAGCAATATTTCCACTCCAGTGCTGGAAGTATGAGCCCCTGACAGAAAAATGATGACCAGGGCTGTTAAAACCCTCCCAGGGTGCCTGATTCTGGAAGAAACAACGTGCTGGCAGGGACTGTGTCATGCTGCAGAACAACCTGACACTGACTCAGAAGTGGTAGAAATAGAGCATGAAAACTGGGCCTCAAACCCCAAATGACGACCTCCGGATGTTACCTGCCACAGACTGATCCCTGGGGCTCTCCTGCTTTACCCTGTGGCATGGCTTATGTAAGCTGTCAGACCAAGGAAGGTCTGTAGAGCTGAACTAAGTGTCTGGGCTCTGCAGTGGCAGCCAGTACTTCTCACTGAACTGTATCTGCTTGATGGAGTCTAGAATTTGGTTCTGCCATCCTTGCTGGTGGTTTTTGGATGCTAAACCAAACACCACCTTTCTGTGCCAATTCTCTTTCATTAAAAAGAGCTTAGTTCCCATTTAGTTCAGCAGAACTGGACCTTTGGACTTGAAAATAATCTCAGTCTTTCAGCTAACAAGATTTGTCCTCGGGATTTCTTCTTACGTTCTACTTTGAATATCATTTCTACATGCTGCTAATTTTGATAAGGCAATGGGAATGACCTACATGTGGAGCTGGCAAGATGACCCTTGTATTGTAAATAGCTGGCTGTGGTCTGCAGTATGTGTTCTAAATGAGATGCACTGAGGTTTTTCAGGAGTCATTCAGGTGTGCTCCCCATAGGTGTCGACTGACTTTGTATCAGTAGCCAGTGGAGCTTTGCCACAAGTGGTGTGATCCAGACTTGGGACAAGTGTCTGGCCTGGATCTTTCCAAATCAGTGTTTTTGCGACACCCGGAGAAGCGCTCGGAGTTTTGGCAAAGCAGGAACGATGAAATAAGCTATCTGAAAGTCATGCCGTTTGTAGCGTGGCTCTGAATTTGAGGAGTGTTTTCCGCAGGTGAGTTCGGAATGCCAGAGCCTCCTTCCCCCGTCGGGGCCGCGGCACTGCAGCAGCCCCACCTGCTGTTGGACGGGGAGGACGCGGCTCCGTCCGTGCGAGCGGGCTGGGTCTGGCACAGAAGTCACTCACTGCACATCACCCTATCTCTTATCACCCTCTTTTACTCTGTGCTCTCCCTTTTACACCCAATTCTTTGCGGTCCTTATGTTTGTCACCTCTTGTGTTGATTCAAAGCTCTTTGGGGTAGGAAGGATATCTTATCTCTGCTTGTAAAGCGCTGAGCAAATTTACACACGCTGTAAGTGCTTGATACTAATAACAACACTAATCTTTTGCTTTTACTAGCATTTGATTTCAATAGCTCTCTGTGAATCTGAATGACAAAAAGTTGCAAAGACAAAGGTATAATTAAAATTCCTGAGATGGTTTTATTCTATAAGGAGGGGCATTTTATGTTGTGGGTTGTTTGGGGTTTTTTTATGTTTAGAATTGAGAGCACCATAAACAAATCTTCCCAGAATAAAATGAAAATAAATGAGACTTCTAAATTGACAATACTTGTAAAAAGGGCATGGTGATAAACGATGTATTAAGATGCTTTTTTCTTAAATTATTCTGCTGCTTTTATGAGTTTGAGATTAGCGCAGTGATCAGGAGCAAGGCTTATTTACACAGTTTGGGATGAGGGTGCTTCTGGAGCACAAAAAGATTTTGATGTCTAAAGGCTTTGTTTTATACATATAGTTTATATGTATTTAAGGACAAATTATGCAAGATACTTCAGCTCATGACTGTTTTCAATAACAGTTTTGTTTCCATGAACGTGGGTGTTGCTAAATCAGGACCTAGACCATCAGCTTTTCTTCCCCTAGAAAAAACCCTACAGTTAAAACGATCACTATATCCCCAAGTATCTTATTTTAGAAGAGTTTGTTATCCCATAGTATGACATATTGCATTGCTTTTGGGAGTAGGGAAAGACCCAAAACTTGTTTCTGGAATGAGATTCCAAAATTTTGTTTATGAGGACTCTTCAGAGACTCATCCATTAAAAATGTGTTGTTGTTCTTTCTTAAAGGATATGATGGGCACAGGCAGAAGTAGAGGGAAAAGATGTTGTTATTTAGTTTGGGAGAGTGTGGGGATAGTTGATAAAACTTGTTTCTAAAGCAAGTAGAATTAAAATTCTGGCATTATCTGAGATGGATGAAGCTTCTTTCAAGATACCTACTCTGCAAAAATCCAGCTGAGCAGGCTTCAGAAAACATGGTGAGACCCTTTGTATTTGTGACATAGCATGTGTTTTACACCTGGATTTATAATTTTTTTATAAAAAATCTGATATTAAGCCTTTGTATGTCAACTTGATAGGCTGATAAGATAGTTAATAGACAATGTTGAGCATCTGTTCATTTCCTGCACATTGAGGGTGGGATTCATTAGTGAAGCAAGATTTTAAAGTACTATAAAACAAAAAACTTCCTAACAGATAGCAAAGGTGTTTATTTTATTCATGAATATAATACACTTTCTCTCAAAAAAATAGTTTAGACCTTAATTTTTAAAAAGGATGTTTGGATTTCTTAGATGAGTACATGTGTTTGCCTGTGTCTCTGCCTGATCTGCTTTGTGCCTGTGTAACCCAGCAGGGAGAGCACAGCACTTTTTGATACTCTCAGATGGGGTGAATGTACCTTGCTTTGAAGATGAGGGAGGCACAGTAGTGGTTCATATGCCATGTGCAGGTTCTCCACAGAGGTTACACTTTACCCTGCGAGAACTTAAAATGTCATGACTGCCACAAAGTGCAGTGAGTCCAAAAACTCGCTGCAAGACATACAAAATAAAGATGAAAGAGAACAATGTAGCTGCTCCATTTGTTTTTGTCTTTTGAAATATGACCATAAATCATATCTACGCATTAGATATGTAGATACACATGATGTTTCACCTAGTACTTATAGTACTAAGTAGCTGGAAGTTGAATTATTTGTTTTCTTAGTGTACAGCATCTTTGGAGGTACCTCCAATGCTGGAGTCATCACAGTGGTATGTAACAGGTAAGAAGAATGCTATAGGGAAGGCTGTCCTTCCCTTTCTAGTAATGTTAGTAGTATTCATTTATCCTGGAATCAAGCAGCGGCCAAGCCAAGACATCTGGTAGTAACAGCTGTGTGGCAACTAAATGTTTTGGTGTCTGTAATATTCCTATGTGAGTGCAAAGTAGATTCAGATGTTTGGAAAATTGCAAAAGCAATAAAAGTATGGGTTTTTTTGTGAGGAATTTGGTAGGCAAGTGAGTCATTATACTTCCGAAATAATGTAGTAAAGACTGATGAACAGGAATCTTGACCTCTGAAAGATGAAGCATCATGACAATCTTTGTGGAAAGTCTTTTTTGTGTTATTAGATATAGGTAATAACCAAGTAGGGGACTCTGAAGTGATTGAATCTCTTCTTAAAATGCTTGTTAATGGGTGGGGACTCTTTATAAACATGGCAGTTTAACAAATGTATGATCATGTCTATGTGTGGGCTACTGTCAGTCTGCTCACTCAAGAAGGTGGCAAAGAAAGTGTGTAGAGCAGCGTTTCATTGTTTTCTCAGGGGTTTATCTAAGCATGTTAGAAAGGTTTGAGTTAGCCAACAATCTGACTATCCCTAGATTACATGGCTGAGGTAAGATTTGTGAGAGGAAGTTATTTTTTAAATCTACTGCTAGAGTTGGGAAAAAAATACACAGCATTCTGGGCATACAAACCATCCTTTGGGCACTTCAGAGGGATTGATGGGAGTATTTGCTACGTTGAAAGCTCAGTGGATGTGAACTTATGTCTGTTTGGCTCAATTACTGTGCTCCGAGCAGTGTAATTTAAATATTGTGTGTTTCCGGAAGGTTAACATTGCTGGTACACTTCATGCTCTTCACTGTAAAAAGCAAGCACTTTAAAAACAAGTGACAATCTCTCATTTGCCACTATGCAATCAGTGAAACTGCTCTGTTAAGATCGAAATTTTCATGGCTAGAGTCAATTAGAGGGAGGTTCTTAAATTTGTTAGTCCACATGAAGCAAACACAGAAATGACACTGTAAGACTGGTGATAAGGGGTAGGCAGCGCATCAACTAAGTTGTGGGCTACATTTATTTAAAAGTACTTTAAGGGGCAAGGCTGTGGCCTGAAGGCAGAATCGCCCACCCTTGCATAGTTTAGGAACTCTTGTCAAAGGTCTGATATCACTGAGGCAGACACTTGCTGAGTGGTGGTCCATGGACAGAAATTCTGCAGCTTCCCTGGGAGCTGCAGTGCCGCCGTTCCACTGGTGGCAATAGCCCGTGTTCAACCTAGAGCAAGCCGTGGTTTTACTAGCAATGAGTAGCCTCTGTGTAAGTGCCTTGAGGTCAGTGTCTGTTGACATGATCATAACAATAATCCCTTCTCCAGGCAGTTTTACACAGATTACTGTGCAGCCAGGTAAGGTATGAAGTATAGATTTATCTATACCTTTATCTATAGAGCAGCATTAGCACATTTCACTGAGGGAGAGCACAGAACAGACCAGCCTCTGCTGTGAAGCTGATCATTGCATGGTGAACTCGCCTAAACTATTTTTGCAATATGTTCCTATAGTTATATTCTCTGTTACAATCCCAGTCTTAAATGTCATCAGAATTTAAAGTGAAGCTCATTTTGTGCTATTTAATTTTAGATATTATTACTAGTTTCATAGCAAACTTTTTGGAAGTCCAGTTCCAATATAGTAGAATGGCTTCACAGAATGGCTGTATATATTTAGATTATCTTCTTGACTTCCAATCACTTCAATTAAGTGACCTATGATTTTTATATTACAGGACATTGCAAAAGATGCACCTGCCAGTTTTATTTCTGTTTTTATATTGTTTGAAGAGGTTTGGAAGTTTGATCTAAGTATATTCCTGAAAGTTGAGATGCTCCTCTGAATCTTTCCAATTTGCTGGAGGAAAAATGTGGTGCTTTTTTTGCTGGAGGGCAGCCCAGGATCATGAAGGTCCTTTTGAGACTTACAACCTTTGATTCTTGGAATCAAAATGTAGAGCCCAGATTAGGAGCACCTATATGGGGGTTTCTAGTGAACTCAATGAAAATCTTGTAAGAAATACATGCTGTCACAAGCTGTATTGTCTTCTGGACAGATCAAAAATACCATGCATCAACATTTATCATGGAATAGTTCTATTTTTGACTCAGTAGCATATGAGCAGAAGCTGGACATGACATAGAATGCAAGAGAAAATGAAGTATGAACAAGGAAAATTCTTTCTTTAGCCATTTATAGGGTAGCCATTTGTCAGCATCTGGTAAGTGCATATCTATTTTAAGGAGGAGAAGAACATTTGAAATGTGCCACTCATATGTGATTTGAGTCCTAAATGTAGCTTGTGGTTATGAGTCTGTCTTTAGCATATTGCTGTGTGCTGCCCCAAAGCCTTTAGGTCACATAAACTTATCTCAGATTTAATTTTCTTTCAGTTGTAGTATTAATTCAGGAGTTGTTACAGTTTATTTGCTTTAAAAAATTCTGTGTGATTTTTCTTTGCATTTTGCAAACCTCATCATTTTGGAATCCTAAATGAACATTAAAAGAACTATTTATTATAACCCTATTATATGGATATATTTTGACAAAGAATGTGCATGAGCTTGATGGTGCATCAAAGCAAAACAACCAAAATGGGCTTTGACTTTAAGGAAAAGACTTGAACCACTGTCAAGATCAAAGTATATTTCATGTACTGGAGTCCTGATTCAGCAAAGCATGTAAGAGAGACTTTCAGACACAGTGAGCTTTGGTGGCAGCCACTGAACATGATTGCATTTACTGCTGCGATTCTTACTTCTCAGAAATCTCAACAAAACAACCCACAACCAAGCCATCAAAAATATTGTAGTCTTTCTCCATTTTCACATCCTTGCACAGCATTTCTTACACAGTTTGCATTATTCATAATGAATTGCTTTAATCAGAAGGACTTAAAGTTTTAAAAGTTCCTGCATTTGCAGATCTGTTTCACTTCATAAATGTGCTTAGGTGATGGGAAGCAGCTCGTATGCTTTTCCATGTCCTAGTAATCTTTTAATCAACTAGTAATGCCTTATGCAATAGACTCACTCACTGCTCTTCCTCCTTCTCCATCACCAAGAGTCTTAGCATATGTATGCTGACAGCAAATAAATGAAAGCAGTACCTTTTTTCTTAATGGAAAATGCCTGGTAAGACACTCTGATTCCCTACATCCCTCTTTGTTTTGCAAGCAGACCAATGAGGGCTTTCAGCCAGACAAATGTTTTATGGCAATAGTGCTTTATGTTTTCGTAACACCCTTCTTCTAAGGGTCTGAAATGCTTTACAGCACTAACAAATTAAGCCTTACAACATCCTATGTGGTAGGTGAGTTTTATATCCATCTTATGGGTGCCAGACTTCATGGAATAAACTGCATTCAACATGCCAGCACACCATGAGCAGTCATTGGGGGTTTCATCCCAGAATGATCATGTGAATGCTGTCTACAATGGAGTCTATAAAAGAGGAACCTACAAGGCAAAGCACTAGGACTTTTAGGAGCAGTGTTTGTCTTTGGGCCATGTGCAGAGACCTTTAAAAATAAAGTTGGTGAGGAAAGCTGTGATTAGACACCAAGAAAAGTCTTGGAAAAAATTCAAGATGCAAAACCCTAATAAATGATAAAATGAAGGTCCATCAGTCTGGAAAGAAAGATGGTGTTGAAGAGAGTCTGGGGGAATCAAAGGGAAGGTTTTAGAGTGGAGGAGGCATGACCAGATTTTCTCGTCTACAATTCAAAATGTAAAGGAGTGTCTGGCCTCCCCATACTACTTCAGCTGAGATAAAAGAAAGTCGTGACTGTTGTTAATGACACTCATTCCCAACTTGAAACCTAAATAACTATAGGCAGCTGTTCGAACCTAGCTTTGAAACCACCAGACCTGAGCTGCAGCTCTGGATGGTTGAATGAATGCTTAAAAGACTTCAACGATGTATTTATGTCTGAAATAGGCACCTGACTGGTGACACTCCACAAGCCCACGCAGGTGTGCTAAACTTCTCACCATCTCTTTTGCTTATGTCTCTTTTGAGCCTGCAAGGACAATGACCACTTAGGTTTGAGGAAACACCGAATTGTGGAGGAGACTGTGACACCAAACATGTAAACCCTCAGGAATAGAAAAACCTAAAGTAGTTTGAAAATTAAGCTCATTGTATGGACAGGCACGTGGGGTGTGATGGTCTGGACTAGCAGGGCTCAAGACATTGATGAAGGAGGTAAGATAAATACCCAAGATAAATTAACATCATATGATAAACTCAGTGCTTCATGGCATGCTTTTTCTTAAATTGTTAAAAGAATCCTATCATAGAGGAATAACCTCTTTATTCTGTTAAGATGAAGGAAGAAATACAGGCACCAAGGAATATCTTTTGTTCTGAAATATTCATAAGTTTTTTTGTTTTCTTTTTCTACTGACACAAACAGTCAAAAAGCAGCCTGGAGGAAATGTCCTTCGCTTTTGGAAAATGAGTTGGTAATTTATTCACATAAGGCCATGTAGTCATTTTGAATTAGCACATTGTGGAATCTACTAATAAAATGAAGTCAGTTTACATTTTAAACAACCTTTAATATTTGTAAAAGTAAATATCCCTTAATTTCTCAGCAATTTAGATGTAATGGAAATTGTCAGAAATTTCAATTTCTCCCCGTTTAGCTCACTCACAATGGCTGTCAAACAGTCAAGTGATATGACGTAAAGTACTGCTAATCGTTTCAGCACAAGACAGTACTTCAAAGGTAAGGCAAGGGATGTGCAGACACTAATGAAATTTTATTATCAGAACATAGAATTAGAATTGTGACAAGAGACAATGGTGGCAGTGACATGCAGCTAGAATGTTAAGCTTCTGAAATCTCCAGGCTGAGTCTCGCAGACAAAAATAGCTAGAGCTACAGACTTCTTAATAGTCTCAAGTGGAAATTGAATGGGCTTAATTAATCAAATGAACAAAATATAGGAAATTACAGAAAGGGCTCATTCTATATTTTTAGGCTATTAGCCTGCGTGGCCATTATGTCCTGTTATATTGGTGTGGTTTGAAATCCATGTGTTGCTTCTCTGAGAGTACATGTTTTTGTAATTCATAGGAAAGCATGGGAAGATTGTAGGACAGCATGGCATGATAATTTTTGTAAGCAGATGCTTTGGCAGACCCCACCAAGGGTGGGTCTTATTTCACATGATCAAGCCAATTCTGCCTGTGAAATAGAACTGCGTATTTCTGAATATGTGATCATGAGAAGTTTGCTTCAGAGCAAACTTCAGGTAACTGATCCCCAGCATATTGAAGGTCAAATGATGAATTTACCTGGCCTGTGGGCATCCCTTACTATTTTAGTGATGTTCACTAAAACAGTATGTACTTTACAAAAACCTATGAGAATCTGTCAGGTGTTAAAGAAGAAACAGCTTTGATGTTAGTGGGCTCCCTTGAATTCAGTTCTAAAATATCTCACTGTTCTCAGGATATTCTTCTAATCCTCTGAACTGTGCTATGTGTCCTGTTGCCTGGTGAGCCTCAGCACCTGCAAGGGGAAATTAAAAATGCCACATAGGATTTATTAGGTTTACTTTCTTTTGAATGTGAGGTAAAGTTGGGTAAGAGTAATCACAGCCTGGAAAACTGTCTCTCTAGTCCCATCTACAATGACATCAGAGATAAAATTTATTTGAGGAGGGTTGGAGACAAAAGATACCCATTATTATATTCTGTAAGCGTGTTTTGGGCACTTTTAGGGAATATCTGTTCCCTAGGAGTTCTGTACAAATATGAGCTTTATGAAAACTCACAGCCAGCATGGATGTGATAGGAAGGAGCTCTGCTGCAACTTGCACAGGACACAACCCAGCAGGAAGTCTGCAGTGTCAAGCACTGGCTTTCCTTTCTCTACCTGCAGGCTAGCTATTGGCATTGGGGAAGGACACAGAAGTGTTTTGAGTGTAGAACTGAGACTAGAAGTTGTCACCAAGCTCCTCTAGTGCACCGGTGTCCTTAGAGTAAAATTTCTAGCTTAATTTTAAATGGGGATGGAAGGCATATTGGTTTTTTAGGAGATACTTCTGCACTCTGGCATATCTCTCAGTAAGAAGGGAAGCTTTCCTCTGCATAAAGAAAAGGTCACAAAAATCATGTAATTTATTCGCTCTACCATGTAATTCCATAAAACTGGCAATAACACTGCTTTCTAATGGGTAGGGCCATAGTATATATGACTAAGCTGTTGGTTTGGCCTTGGAGGATGGGCCAGATTTTGAGTCCTTCTCAAGGCTGCCTGTACCTGGTGCTTTCTGCTCAGAGCTGCTGCATTTTCATTCCAGGGAATGTGACTGTATCCCCCTGTCCCATTTCCTGTTCTCTTTCTATGATGGCTGCATTTTATCTTTCCCATTTTTTTTTCTCTCCCTCTGTCTTGCATTTTCTTTCTCTGTAGTTTTTTTCTTGTGAAGGGCATCTCCAGAGAATTCGAAAATAGATAATTCATGTTCCCTCGCGCTATTTCCTGTGCCACACTGCCACTCCCCTGCCAGTGTGGAGTGTAAACATGTAAGGATTCAAGCTATGCTAGTACAGATACTTGCCAAGGGCAAACTGTAACCCAGAGTGCTTGATCATTAGCTGAAAGCAAACTGCACATCGTACATGCACATATGTTGTCTGTTTACAGTTTTGATTCCATTGCTAAGTTATGCAAGCCTACCAGTCAGGGAACAAAACCAATACCACATATGTTTGGTGACTAACCAAAAAACATGATTTGTCCTCACAATAAAAAAAGCAGGTGAAAAAGAGTCCAAAGCTTGTATTCCACTTAGCAATGCAATTTGGAACGGAGGTGACACGTGGCTTGAAAATATTTTGGGTGTTGTGTTAATAGTGAAAGCAGAGCTAATTCTGAATGGGCAATATTCAGTTGTGTTGCTGCAGGGAGAGCAAACAGTGCCACATGGCTCGTGCAATGCAGCCAGCGCTGTGCCTACACTGAATATCTGCAGCAAACTGCTCAGCAGAACTACCTGCTAAGTAACAGTCCCCACTAAGTCTCAGATTCTCACAGTTAGTTCAGATGCAGCTGAATGCATCAGAAAAGTTCGCGTAAAATGAATCCTTGTGACTTGTTTGTTCAGGAAAGAAGAGGTTCTCTGTTCTCCAAGCCCTCACCTGGAGCTGAAGGTTCTGGACCACAGTGATGTGTCCTCTCCCTCAGTGCCTGTGACCTGGGGGTAGCAGCATGCTTTGGCATGCTTTGGTAGCAGCTCTCCCCTTGCTACTGAGGATATTGGAGGATTAATGAATTGAAGACTATGATACACGTAAGGGATAACAAAGATGTTTAAAATGGATGGATCCATGGTGCTGCCTGTTGTATCCACTACCAGCTCCTCCAATACCTTAAAGCCTCCATCAGTGATGTCAGGGAAGATTTATGAGAATGTAGAGTCTCACCACAAGGGCAAAGGAATATGTGACTGCCTGGTAGAAAATGTCTTAGCTTCCTGTGGTATTCTTGAACAATAAGCTTCCCTTGATCTGCAAAACCTTTTTCATGTAACATTCACATGTATCTTGGAAGGACTGTTAGCTAGACGAAAGGGGATTCAAGGAAAATCCAGATTAAAAATGTGTTCTTATTGGGAGCAAGAAATTGTTGTCCTGGCAACAGCAAGCATTTCTGTTTTTCTCTATTTGTTTCTTTTTTTGCCTCTTTTCTCCTCCTCTTTTTTCTCTTTTTTCCCTCTCTTTTTGTCCTCTTTCTCTCTCTCTCTCCTTTTTTTTTTTTTTTGGTTGGTTGGTTTTTTTGGGGGGGAGGGTTGTGGTTTTTGGGTTATTTTTTGTGAGAGGGATCTTGCCTTGTACTTGCAATACCCTGCAAGAGGCCTTTCAGTCTTTACCTGTTCCTCTGAGTTACAAGGGTCAGCTGTGTCCTTCAAGCAGAGTTTCATGCAGAACTCTGTAGTGGAGGTCTTGAGGCTGATTTTTTTTTCTCACTGGTCTCAGATTGGTATAAAAGTGGCTTAGCAGAATCAAGTTCATTCCTGGATGATGTATGTCTTAGACAATGAGCTGCTATTCAAATTTTAGTTAAAATGCACTTATGTACTTCATGGAAACAACAGTTCTTGGAAGGGAAAAGCTTTATATGCAGAGGGAAATGATATGGAACTTATTTTTCTTCAAATTAAGGTTGCTCTTGGAAAATGAGTAGAAAAGCTGCAGAGCTAACTGGCTTATCTTAGGAAATTGATAGTGGTATTGTGTATTGGATTGGGATAAACTATCAATTATTAATCCAAACCTTTCCCAACAGAGTTGAAAAGCAAGCACAATATTTTGGTAAGGGGAAAAACCTTGAGATTGTCATAAACCTCCTCTCTTCACCTTTAATACAACCTCTTGGTTTTTAATTACTCCTGTAAAGTGGAGCAATCACAGGATCCTCCTGTGACATTTTCAAGTTTTCTGTCTGCTCCACTTACGAGAAACAAATGGGTCTGCTCAGCTCCATCTAGATTGAGTTTTTCATGAAGTCATTACTTCTGTCACAGGGACTATTTTCAAATTGAAAAATCTGAAACAATAAATGATGGTGAAGCAGTTAATAACTGTTAAGAAATCACATTTGGAAAATTGCATTTAAGCAATAACCTTTCTCCCTGTAATTAAATGACAGAAAGGTCCTGGTTTTAATTAAGTCAGCAATTTATAGTTATGAAGCTATACTTCACTATGCAGATTAGAAGATGATAGGTCACAGAACACCCTGAGTGCATTTTTAGCGGAGCTGATCTGGTAATTACTCCACTGTTCAGTGGTGACCACAGTGAACCGTATCTCTAGATTAAACAATTTTCTTTTCCCTGCTCCATGATGTATAACCAGGATGAGTAAATGTACCACTAGGACTGCATCGAACATCTTTAAATTAAAATGGATTTTAAATGAGGGGGCATGAGCGAAGAAAGTAATGTTTGAAGAACAGCGGTAAAAATGAATGGGCCACTAGGCAAGTCTTGCAAGCAGAGAATATATCATTGTTTTACAGGGCTTTCTATCTTGTGCCTGAATGTTTGGTGCAGATTTATGAGGAAGTAAAATGCTAATGTTAGTGTATTTATAAACATATGATGGGGGTTTCATCTATAATTTATTCCCAAGCCCTGCATTATGCAGCCTATGAAAGAAAATGAAATGCTGTGTTGGACAGCAAAAGGGTTCATTAATACAGCTTTCACATTTTATTTAACTAACCCCTAGCTCATATTACACATTGATTATTACATTGTGAGATGTTTTTGAACGCTTATTGTGTTCTGTTCCTCAGGCCTTTTGCGAGCTACTTCAGTAAGATTTCAGCAGCATTCAACTGTCTTATTTCAACTAGCACTAAGTATATTCACTTGGCCTTCAGGCATAGGAACAATGTATGTATATTTATGGATTTTATTTTTCTGAAAGAGTTGGAGGAACAGAGGTAGAGTGCAGTATTACAGTTTGTTAATAAAATGTGTTATTTTAGTTAGATACTGATCAAATAACCTGTACTCAAGTTGCACCACAGAATCAGTTCTAATCAGATGTAACAACAGTGCAAGCTTTGCTGAACCAGAGTTTTTAAGTAAGGGATATTCAAATAGCACTTCAGTTCACAGTTACTACTTCCTTTTATTGGTAAACAAACTAATTCATTGACCAGAATAACTTCTTTAATGGGTCAAATTAGCTACCAGTGCAAATTGCCAGCACTAGGTGGAAATCTGTCGAGATTCGCCAGTACAGAGTGGAATTTACTTAGAGAGCTCAGTTTCCCCATATATTACAGCTGAGTGTGTGTTGAGGAGGAGGAGGGGTGGCAAGCGTGGAAAGGGATGAAAAGGCAGTTACAAGATGATATTTATGAGAGCAGACATCAGTAACTATTGACATTAAATGAAGACAGCAGATGACCGTTTTCCAGTTTACCGATACAAATACTTGCTTATAATGTCTTCTTACTCTGTTTGCTGGGTAATTGTTTTATTTTTATTCTCAGGTTTTTGCAAACCTTATTATGATTCTCTCTGACTTTAGCGAAAGAGGCTTCAGCCAGCAGTAGGCAATGGCAGGATTATTTCAAGGTTGAATCCGTCTAAACAGGGCAAGGAAAAGAAGGGCAAAAGTAGCATCTCTCAAGCCACAGCTACTGGTGCTGTTCTTCCAGGTTTTGGGATGTTGGGGTTTTTTTTGGAGGGAAGTGGAGGTGTTGTTTGAATAAGCCTGAAAAGGTCTCATAGAATCAGATGTCTTAGGAAGTTTCTTCTTTTAAAACAGGATAAATGTCCACTATAGATACTGTGGAAAGCTGAGAGAATAGAAAAAGAATGAAAATACTTATTTCATGTGCTTTCTTGCCTTTTTTTTTTCTTCTTTCTGTTGAAGGGATTGACAGTTAATTGATGACAGAACTTTGATTTTCCCTACCATCACACACACATGCACGTGTTCCCCTCCACCATGTTTATTCTGCATGGAAAGAAACAAGTTTAGCACCTTCTTTGTACGTATATAACTTTATACTGAGACATCCATACGTTCAGTGGAGTTTAGAAATTATGGCTCTTGGGTTGGTTTAAATGTGGGGGCAAAACAAGGGGACAGCTCTTGGTGGCACAGCAAGCAAAGGGGAATTTAGCCCAAAGTACTGGTCATGTAGAGTAAAAGATGCATTTTGTACACTCTACAAAGTCCTGGGGAAGCTGGGGAAGCAAACTCTTAAAGGTGGAGCAAAGTGAGCAACAGTTAGTTAGCAACCTATGCCTGGGGTTCAATAACCCTGACACACGTTCTCACACCACTGTGTTGTGAACTCCTTTCAAGTGTCCAGTGTATCAGGGTAAGAACATCTTTCCTCATTACAGTTGGATTGTCTTCCTTCTCTTGCCATCCTACTTTCTTTTTTTCTTTTTTTTTGTTAAATATTTTATGGTCCTCCTTTTCTTTTTTGTTTCCTTACCTCTACTGATGTTTACAATCCTCAGTGGGTACCACAGCATATCAGGGTGAAGATACTTCAGAAAGCTACTGTGTTGCAGGAATCCAGTGCTGCAGATCAAATTTGGGGTATTTTTAAAGATCTTCCTTAGCAATGTGTGACATTTGGAGTTAAAAGGGTAGGGATGCAGAATTGCCAAGCCTGAAGATCCCTGAAGACGTAGCACAAATAGCATTTGGAGGCTCAAATGCCTTCCGCATGACACTTTGGACAGAGTTGATATATCAACCAAAAATCCCCACACATCCAAACTCCAGGATCTACAGTCTGTTAGAGCTCTGTGAAACCTGAAGCTCAGAGATGAACAGCTACTCTTTTCTAGCAGTTACTGGCTGTCACAGCAACCTCTTGTTATCAACAGAGCATCTTATCGGCTGACTGGGAGTTGTTAAAGGTAAATCTAAATAGGTGAGATCTTAACTGGCTTTCACAGAAACTGAGTTCCTCAACTCTTGTCTTAAGACAATTAGCTGAATCAGATTTGTTTTATTGCTTCTGAAGAGCGTGAATTTACCATTTTGCCTTCTCCTGAAACAGCTGGAATTACTTACACTTGGAGGTACAAATTTGCTTCCATTCCTTGCAGAGTCTGAGGAAGTTCACGGCAATATTCCCTGTAGACAAGGCCATCAAAATGGCTGTCATGAAGCATGGAGAAGTGAAGTAAATTGATGACAGAAGAATTATAGGAAGGATTAATCCTTCGGTGATCATGTACACCTGCCTTATAAGGACATCCAGAGGAAGTCTCCCTTCGAGACAGCCCATTCTTATTATGTTACATCCAGAAAAGAGACACGCAATTAAGGTGGGCAGGAAAGAATTTGAATTATGGAGAGGTACATGCTTCCTGATGTGTTTGACAGCAGAAATCAGGCAGGGAAAGCTGATGAATTCTTATACTTCTCAGGGGAAAAGGTGAATTTGAATCAATGTGACAAAAAATTGTCAAGTGATACTAGCATGCTTTGCAAAAAGCAATAAAATCCTTCCTTCCTTACTTTTACTATGGATTTCTTGAAGAACACCTTTTCAGGTTCATTTTAGTCATGGGAGCTTTGCAGAGAAGCCTACTGGAAAATACTGGAGTAAAGTACTTTTACAATGCCAGGAATCAGAATATTATCTTCATTCTCAGCACTTTACCTACAGGCAAGGATGGTGATACTTAACACTGACTTTTCAGCAAACCCTGCAGCTGCTCAAGTTTCTGGTCTTAAGTTCTGCATCTAATGTTGAAACAATTACACTGATCAGTTTTAATTATTCCACTGGCTCACTGTGGTGTTAAGAAGAAGCACATTGCACAGATTAACATCATGGGTATTAGCACTTTCTCATTTCCTCCTTTTGCCAATGACTCTCTTTAATGGCACACAGGTTACATATTTACTATTTTGGTTATGAAAGCCCTTATGAGAGGTGCTGTACGAACAGAACAAAAAGCTGTCCCTACCCCACGGTGATCTCAAATCCAAAACAAGCTCAATACAGAATTACAGGTGATGGATTCATCTGGGGAAGTAGTTTTGTGGACTGAAAACTAGTGACTTGGTGAAAAATACCAGAGGATAGAACTTTTTGGAGAGTGGGAGGTGTGAAGTGGGGCTGCTGCTCAGGTGGAGACATGCAGGAGAAGTGTGCAACTCAACAGGCGCAGGAACATTGAACATGAAATTTGCAGCGACCATGACTGTGCATAAGAGGTAGAGTCGTGAGTGGAATGGGGAAGGAAAGTTGTTATTAGCTAATAGCCTTTCCCAGTGTGTAACATGGGCTAATATGTACTTGTCTCCATGTTTAAAAGCTGTTGGGAGCTCTGAAGCCTTATGGCATTTTATTTCAGGAATTGCAGTGTTATCAAGATGGACATTTTGTTTAAACTTAGGGAAGTTGATGTTAATGAACTTTTGGATTTGAAAGTAAAACATGAAAAAGTTGGAGTCTCCATAAACGAAATTATGCACTAGGGCTAGATTATGCCTAAACTGTGAAGATCAGCTTTGAAAAGCAGGTATTTCCTCAACTTTCTTCAGGAGGTCAGCTGGGACATGAACTTGTAAATCTCTATAGCAGTCTGAGCCTCGGTTCCTACAGCCTGTTTGAGCCAGTGTGTTTTGGGGAGTAAATTAGAATAGCTCTGCAGAAACTTTCAACAGATGCTGTGGATCCAAATGCAAAGCCAGAAACATCAGGTCCCTGTGCACCCCATTCTGTTCTGTACAGTGCTGTCAGCCTGGATTGCTGTTTGCCCAGTGAAGTATTGGATTTCTTCCGCTTAATTTTGATGGGGAAAACGTGAGGTTTGTCAAGTTGAACCTCCCACAATTTTAATTTTTTTCTGTCAAAAAGAGTCTTGTCAGTTTTCCTTGTGACTACATAAGTGTTCAGTCTTCTGGCTTTTACAGGGGGATCCTCAGACCGATATTTTTTGGCCTCTGCTTTTAGCTGAAGAGGTGACAGTCAGTATTAAAACATTGTGGGTTTTGATGAGCAGCCTGACAGTAATGCCAAGAGATCCTTTAAATCCTCTCCGAATTTTAAAATCTCCCTTGGAATATTTTACTGATTTTTCTGTTCTTGCTCTTGACTCTGCTTAAAGAAGCCATGACACAATGCACTTTACTAATGTGCTATTGGAAATTGCCAAAATAAGTCACTTATACACGAAGCCCCACTTATACACCATGCTTCTATTTTTAACTGTTTTAGTTTGAACAAACAGCAGATAGCAATCCCATACTGGTATTATAAGTAATAATATCAATACGTAAAAACTTTAGGAAGAGTCCATTAATGAGAAATGACTCCTTGTTTATCCAGAGGGGTCTCTGCCAACCTTGTTCCAAGGGCAGTCAGGAGTCTCATGTTGTTTAAGTGGTCTCTGTTACATTCTGCTCCCTGTATGAGCTGCAGACTTCACAGCAGGATACTTTATCTTTGATTGCATCATTCATGTCTGGCAAGAACAGGACATCTCAAATGCTGTTTTTACACTTTCCAACACCCAAATGGGAACTGTGGATTATGTCTGCTGTGTCTCACCTCAGGTGTGGTACTAGAACACAGTTGTCTTTGTGCAGCATCCCAGCCTTAGTTGCAGTTTTGCCTCGTTTACGGTGAAAGTCGCACAGCCTTTTTTTGTTAATGGCTACCCATTTAAAGGCTCATCTAAAATATAAAATGGCAGCATGTATTCTTAACTGAGCTTTTTTTAATTTTGCCTTAGAAGCATACAGCAGGCTGTTTCCTTCTTTCTATGCTGTGAATGGATAAAGAAGCTATTTAAAGCATTTCTTCTGTGAAATGCCTGATGTGAGTAAAGACTGAGTGTTAAATCCATTATATAAGGGATCATATTCACCTTCCTTTGTCCCAGCACCTTGCTGTGTCTCCCCATCGACTCACTGGGACCTGGTGAAGGTCACAATCTGTGCCTGAGTCACCTATTGAAAAGTAAGCATAGTAGCACGCTGGAGGTGCAGCAAGGCTGATTGCAGGTGGCATTGGTGTGTTAGAGAGGTTTGAAATGTTAAGGGGAAGGGTGCCATGGCAATAGATAAGGGAGTGATTTGGGGGCAGTGTTTTTGCATCCGGTATCATCAGGAATGACTTGCCTGAAGTCCACGGAGTGAAAAATGTTCTCTGTAATGTTGCTGGCAGTAATTTGCAGTCATTTCTGGTACAAATAGACACAGCTCTGTTCTATTTATGGAAGGTTCCTGTAATGTGTGCAGGCCTCCCACTGACTTCAGTGAAGCTGTGCCCACTTACAAGGCTTGTGAACCTGGCCCATGAACTCTGCCAGTCACTTATAAGGTCTGAGACACAAAGCCAGCCTGAAAGCTGTCAATATTTATGTAATTCTGTCTGAAAATTGCTATCTTGGGGTGAGCCCAGCAAGGAAGAGAAATTTTGCGTGCTCAGACCAAAACTAGTAACATTTAAGTACTTAATTTTTTTTTCCTGAAAGATTTGTCCATTAACTTTAATGAAGCTCTTTCTGGGCTTACAAGTCTGAAGAGAGCTATTAACAAAAGGGAGAGAGTTTGCTTGCCAGGCATTTTGTCTGCTCCCTTGGTTCTGTTTCTTTATAGCCAGAGAAACACTTTCAGTCATATATCTTTAAAGCAATCCTAACACTTAGTGACCAGTTAAGTAAATCCCACTTGTTAAATTCTTGTGGCTGCATTATGCTCGGAGCCTTACTCTAAGGGCCCTGTTCTGTCACTGCTTGTTTTTTCCACATTAAATGAAGTGACTTGGATGGGATGCACAGATTGGTGATGAAGGAGAAATCCTGTTCTGCCACTGAAAGGTGGAATGGTGCAGCACTATAACTGTTGTTTGCCTCTTCTGTAAAAGGTAAGCCAAGAAACTTCTTTGATTTCCTGGACCTCAGTCTAACAGGGCAAAGCCTGGATGCAAGCCAGTAGCCAGAAGCAAGCAAGTAGATGGGCTTCTTTACTTATGGCTCCTGCTCCTGAAGCAGGACTCAAAGGATTTGTGCAGGATTTGCTGTCTTATGTCTCTTCTGTTTGTTCTTGGACCAGTGGAATTAGAAAACTAAATGGCAGTGAGCCAGTTTAGATGCAGTATCTCACCTCTGTGACACCTGCAGTGCCCCTTTCCCATCACAGTGGCAAGCATAAATGTCCTGAAAAATCTTACAAGTTCACGTTTGGAATTCCAGAGCTTCCTCGGGACAAAACCTGCGGCTGCTGATGTCTTTCTCCCAGACCAAAGAGACAAATGACTCCCACATCCATCTGCCTGCCTTCTCTGCAGGGTGTGTGTCCCTCCCGTAGCCCTTGCACTTACCAGCCCCTGACTCCCTTCACAAACACCGAGGTACCACATTTATCTTTTACTCTTTGGTGGGATTACGGCCCGTATGTTCCGGGTGTGCTCCAGTTTAAGGTGAGCAGCTTATCTGTGCACGTATCATTGCCGTTATAATCCCACAGTAAAAAAAAAAAAGCCCAAGGTTTCTTTGTGTACCATCTCTCTTATTTCAATTACAAAATACTATTCCGAAGTCATAGCTCAGGAGTTCTGGCCTAATTTCTCTTACAAATTGCTTACATGGATTTCTCTTGCTTGAAAATTAATTGACCATACAATAAACTATTTTCCCTTGAGCAGGGACTATTCTGTTTCCTATGACGTTACAGTAAGCTGTCTTTGGGCCAAATATTTAAAGGTATTTAGGTGCTTAAAGATGCAGGTAATGTGAATTTTCCGAAATACCTAGCTGCCTAATACACAGTGATTTCAGTGGGAGTTGCCATCAAAGAGCTTCTAAAAATCCCACTGTGCACCCATCTGCTTCTTTAAGCACCTGAATTCCTTTAAAAAACAGGTCCTTCTCTCCATCATTGGAGACAAATTTTATTTTTCATAGAGTAGACAGAGCTTCTTAATACAGTTTCTTGGGTATTGCCTGCCACCTTTAGCTTATTTTCATTGTTTTGATTATGATGTCAAATCTAGTTGATGATCATGTTTATGCAGTTCCAAGCAGAGCGTGGGCACACAGCATCTATCCTTTATGACATGAACTTGGCACAGCAGCTAATGTTAATAAATCAGGGCTAAGAGGTTTGTAGGCAAGCAAACTGTCAGGAAGTTACTGCAACTTTTGCAGTATATTAAATGATCTGTGTTTTGTTCTAACTTTTTAAACCCTCTTTGAAAACCAGTATTCTGTTTCTCATTAGTCAATCTTTGATCCAGTGAAAATATCAGTCCCTTGAGTTACTATTTCATCTGACCATAAGGCCATGTAATTTGCTACGACACTAAGTCAATAGGTCTCTGCTGGCTTACCACAGCAGGACTTGTATGTGTAGGCAAAAAATTCTCTGCAAAACATGAATAATGTGGGTCTGATCAAGAATTTATTTCCTTGGTTAACCAAAGGAAAAAAGTGGAGTGTGAACATCAGTCCATCTAGGCACAAAAGAAGCTTGAGGGAAAGAAAACATTTCACTTTATATCAATTCACTTTCTCAATTTAATACACAAGGAGGAGTGTCAGGACATGTACATCTTGCAGAGCTACAGAAATGGCAGTAGATTGATCTATCATTATTTACCAGCTTAGCCATCCTATTCGTGTGCTTTCTATTACAATGTACTTGGAAAGCTCAGACAGTCCTTCTGCATTAACTTCCACCTTCTGT
Source organism: Sclerurus mexicanus (assembly GCA_013396755.1). Taxonomy (NCBI): domain Eukaryota; kingdom Metazoa; phylum Chordata; class Aves; order Passeriformes; family Furnariidae; genus Sclerurus; species Sclerurus mexicanus. The sequence goes on from VWZF01002123.1 coordinate 1,154,205, forward strand.
CCTCATCTTTCCCTCTGGCCGCCTCGTGCTACGTTCTGAAATTTTAATTTCATTGCACAAGGTGCTATAGAATGAAAATAAACATTTGTCTGTGGAGAGTTTGCTGACTCTGGAATATTCAGTGTGGCTCAAGCTAATTTAAAAACAAGCAACTAAACCTGTGCCTTTACTTTTTAAGGCTTTTCCAGCAATATTTCATTCTGTGGTCTCCAAAGGAGCGAAGCATTTACGAATATGCATTAATCCTCACTGGGAATTGATCCAGAGCTTGTTTTAAGCATATGCTTAAGTGGTTTGTTGAACTGGGGCCATGGCTGCCCAGACCCATTTCTGGATGAGATTTAATTGAGCAATGAGAACATTTGAATTAATTTACTTGTACTTGTGGGTTTTGATTGATAAATATATATATATTATATATATAGAGAGAGATATAGATGGTATATATATAAATATATATAGATAGATGAGATTTATAAGGATTTATGCACATCGGATATTTGGATTCACTGTGTGAGAAAAGGTCAGATCTGCTATGACTCTGCAAAAAAATTGTCATCCTTAGTGCAATACCTGCCTGATACTGTGTCTAAAAGGCAAGTAAATATCTTTTTGTATTTTCACTCTGCTGAAAATAGATCTTTGTTGTGTGACTTTTGATCCTTGCTTGGATTTGGCTTGGGTTTTTTTTTTTTGATTCATTTTATTTTATGGCTTGCATTTCTCTCTTGGATATGTGATGAGGAAGAGCCTTGATGCAGAGGAGCCTCCTGCCCTGGCTGATGTGTGAGCACATCACTGACCCACTGCAGCTCATTCATGAGTTTTCAGGCCTGACAGGTTGAATGCCCAGAGTGGTCACTGATTAGACTGCCACTCCTAATATTCTCATCCCTGCAGTTATCAAGCAGGAAAATAGTGACAAGTAAATCTAAGCAGCGTGGGAAATGCAGAGTCTGAGAAACCATGGACTTGTTGCATCTTATGGCATTTCCCGAGCCTGCAGTGGCATTCAGTGTGATAGCACAATAGTCTGGAGCAGAAAAGGAATCCAGAACTTGGCAAAGAGAAGGCAAATTGCACATCACATTTGCAACTTGTTCACTGCTGCATGATGCCTTAGGGGGAGGAGAAGGATTTCAGAGTCCTGGGTGACTCCTTAGAGCTTGGTTGTTTTGTGTTAAGTTGTGCTGCTGAAGAGATCTGACCCTGAAATTTCAGGGCCACCTCCCGAACACAAAATTCTCTACTCATCAAGGCAAAATTCTTAATAAAGTCACTGGGAGTTTTCCTCAGATTTAGGGATATCAGAATTTGATGGTCCTTATATTTTTTTCAAGAGGATGGTTTAAAACATGTTTATCGCCATAAATGGGAATTTCAATCCTCATGAAAGACATTCTATTTTTCCAGGTTCTGTAGCAGAAGAACTCAGCTTTTTACTGTTTTAGAGCATTTTCTGACTGATATGTTGTAAATTGAGATCTTTTTCACTTCATGTGGGCAAATTTCTTTATGCACCTGTTTTTCTTTTCCATAATTTTTGCAGATTTGGGTACCACTTTCATGCCTTCTTGATGAGTATCCAAGAAACATTTCACATTCCCAGACTCCATAAATTCCCTGTGCCAATACCAGAGGCTGAGATGTATGCACTTGGTCAAGACATTCACTTGGGAATTGCTGAGGCCAAAATTAAATCTGGTAAAGCTCTCAGTTGAATCTGGGTCTCCTGTGTCTCAGGTGAATACAGTAATGTGTTTACTTTCTACAGCTTTTCCTTACAAAAAGTTAGAGTTCTGAAAGATATTTCTCTGGCCTTCTTCCTACAAAAAAAGAAAAAGAAATAGCAAGGGCAGGGGTCCATGAATCAGTATTTTTCAGTGATTTTTTTTTGGTCAGAATAGTCCTGATTCACTGTAGTTGTTTTCTTAAAATCACCTTTGCTTAGGCTTGTGTCTAAAAATATAAATTCTCGTCAGAATTTGAGAAGTGCCACGTACAAACGAACAAGGAACATGCTTCTGAAGTTACACACATCTGAACTGAGTGATCCAATTAATGTGTTAATGAGCAGAATTAGGAAAATAAAGTGCATTAGTAACGCAGATGGGTAAATGTAAGTCTCCTGGCTATGGTGAGCACTTCCCTGTACCTCTTTCCTGTCTTTTTACCCTCCTCAGTGCAGTGTTTTTAAACCCTGTGGCACAGTTCTGAAGTGTGGTTCTAGGTAGGGTAAGTGGGTTCTCTGTCCTCTGGGCACAAGTTTCCCTCCAGCCTTGAGCGGGGCTGTGCACATCAGCCCTAAGAGATGCTGTGTAGCTGTGTGCACTCCCTACTCCTTTGAAAGGAGCAAAACTTTAAACTCCAGACAGAGTTGGTCAAATCTGTGTATATCTAATGTTTCTCTTGGAAGTCGAGGGCTAGTGTCCAGGCCTCCACATTTGATTCCACGTACAGATGAGCAGTTGGATGTGTGGCTCTTTATGTGTGCATGAACCCCATCTATAGCACCAGTTAGTACCCAGGCTTGGTAGAAGGAGAAAACAACGAAAAAACCCATAATAATTGGTCTTAAGACATTCTAGTATGAATGGAAAGCCTTAACAACAGCTTTCCTCTGTTGTAACCAGAAATATTGCATCGTTTAGGGGCAGGATATTAAAGTATTAGATATATGCAAAATTCTCCGTGTTTAAATTAACCCCGTGGTTCTCATAATAAAGTCAGTCTGAAAAACTCTCACAGCTGTACCCCCAGGTTATGTGATGTGCTCCATAGCCCATCCTGCCCCTTTTGCTCCCTACAGCTCATCACCCCTGCAGCTCTCCTACAGCTGTCATCCCTCCACTCCCCCTACAAAAGGGAAGGAAGGTGAAGCCAATGACCAGGGTGGAAATCCTGAACTTGAGTAGTCCAAAAGAGACAAGACAGGGTGATCGATAAAGCATGGCAAGTCTCAAGTGTACTGCTTGTAATAACCATTTTCTCTTTAAAAGCTGTGTAGAGGGACATGGGGAAAAAACAGGCATGGCTTTTGTCAATTTTGTGACCCTATGTTATGCTATCCTTAGAAGGGAGACTGCATAGTCAAAGTTTGGGGGGTTAGTGCAGAAGAATCAATTAGAAGTGGGGCTAATAATGGCACAGAACGTGATGATGGTTTGTCTTCTACCTCCAGCTCTTGCACCGAGAAGGGAGGGAGTCCCATCTGCACATGCCTCTTGCCCAGCGTGTCAGGAGTTTGGACCCAGGTGGCTGAGCTCTCCCACAAAAGCTCTGCTGTGCACGAGGAACCTTTCAGGATACCGTTGCAAGCGTGAGTGCATCCATAATTTTGTTTTTGAAGACAAATCATTTCAAGTAGAGTGCATAGAGCTCATGACACAAACACATCTGGATTTCAGTTGTTGATCTGAAATATTCACAGTCCAATATGGTAAGAGCAGATGTTGGATTGACAGTCATAGTAAATGTGAATGATCACATCAGAAATCCCATATGTAGCTTAGCTGAGAGCAACAAAACCTACCTGCCCGCCCTTGATTGCGCTCTGGGGTTAAAAACATTTGCTTGCACACCTAATGTTCGTCATCACTCTTTTTTAGGTATCGAAGATTATTATAAACCTTCAAAAGGTTTAGATGCAAACTGCAGTAGGAACTGAACTGACTGCCTTAATCAGAAGTGCTTGGTTTGACATAAAACATAAAAAACCCCTCTTTAAAATGTTTAATGTTATCACATTTTGTGCATAGCAATCACTGCTGCAGAGGTCAATGGCATTGAACTTAATGGTGCATAGAGGCTGCAGAACTTCTGACACCCTTTAGGAAGAGGGGTTGAGGGAAGAAAAGTGTAGCTGAATAGGTGAGTCAAGGGGTGAATAAAGGGCACCTCATTTTTCAGAAGCTTTTAATTTCCACGGGATTCTCACTTTGAATGTGAGTTTTGTTGGTGTGAAAACTGCATGAATGCCATTCTTTATGTATTAATTTGTGACTGTATCCGTAAAATGGAGGATGCTGAAAAATACTTTGGATTTTTAAAGTACTAACGTGAGTGTCTTCCAGAGCAAAATGCTTCCAAACACAGCAGCTGGGACCAGAACTTTTGCAGAAGAGAAGCCCAGGCCACGTCCCTTTCCCCTCACAGCCTTGTTGATTCCCTGAACAAGCAGATCTAGAGGACCATGTTCTGTTCTTGCTGCCGGTCCTTGGGGTGTTGTGAAGGTGTTACAACTCTCCAGCAGACTGAGGGCTCCAAACTAGGGTAGCAGTTTAGACAGTGTGCAATTTTAGAAGGAGATGGCAAGTCCTTGATTGGAGTTCCCATCCTTACAGCTCACTAAGTTACAGAGTTGTCTATAGTTTCCTCAGGTAATTCCACAATTGGGAGACTCAATTGCCCACACAAATGGGCATAGAGCTGCTGGTCTCAGGACTGTCCATTTTTGTGTCATATTTGGTGGCAAGGTGTACCCTTCAAGGTGCACCAGTGAGGTGCATTGCAGAATGTTTATGATGTTCTAATAGAACCATGTACTGAGAAGTAAAATAGCCATATATGTTAAACTGCAGCATTCATTGTTGCATCAGAAACAATCTGTTGTTACAGGAGCTTTCTCAACACTTGTTCTCATGAGGATTTTAGTGCAGAATCCATTTTTAGGAGGGAAGTGAAGAAAGAGATTTCAGGATGAGCTAAAGGTAAGAGATTAAATAATTAAGGAGGCAATTATGCATGGGCTAAAGATAAAACGCTTGTCCCAAGGTGTTCAAGAGATTCAAGACAAAATCAAAGACAAGGTGAAACAAATGAAAATTGTGTTGGCCACAGTGTTTTAAATAAGGTGAAGTAACAAAAAGAAAGGGAAGTCTGGACAAAAATGAGAAATTTCTGAGGAAGAGCTGGAAGGAGGAGTGGGAACAATGCAAGTGCATTTGGAAAAATGCACTGTGGAACATGGATAGCAGGGGGTGTGTATGTTTTTATGTTATGAAAAGCACATCCTAAATTGAGCTATCTCAGACTTTAAAGTGATTCAGACTTTAGGTTAATTTCCTTTCATAAAAGAAGGTTTTATTTCTGAATAGGCAAACATTTAAAATCGTAAAGAAGAAAAAGCAAGTACTTTCCTTGGAAGGATGGCTGAAACATAAATCTTAAGCAGAACTATAAACTGTTGAGACAAGGCATTTTTGTTGGATTATGTAGCTCATATCAGATAGCAATAAATCAATCCTTCAAAGACAAAAGACTATAGAAAGAAGAATAAACCAAAGACTCTCCAAATAACAAAGGCCAGATACACAAAAGTAACTAAGGAGCTGAAGAGGCAAATAGATGCCTGGCAGGATTTTAAATGGGATCATTCAATGCAGACACTCATCACCTGCTAGTGATTATTGGTATCTTCAGGCTCCTTCAGGCCTAGACACTTCCTCGACTAAGGTTAAAATTCCCATCAGCATCAGGGAAACTAAGCCTTAAACTCAAAGCCTTAAAATCTGCATGGTTGGTATATCATCCCTAAGGTAAATGGAATTTACTAATGCATGGGTTTGAACCCTGTGAGCATTGACAGTACATGTCTTAATACAGTTCTGTCTTTACTTGGGTCATCCCACTGAGATGTGAAGTTCTGCAAATATTTATTTACCTTGCTTGCTCTTCCAGGCCTCACTACATAGAATAATAGATTTTGAGCAAAACTGTGATTTATTGGATATGATAAAAGAATTCTAGTAGTGGGTACCAGCCGCTAATATTAGTTAATACTCACTTGGCCTCACGCTTTGGACATTAATTTCCTGTACTGCAAATCCCTACATCTGGGGAAAAAAGGCCCCATTCCAGTGCTGTAAATAGCAAAACCCATATCATGCTCTATGCCTATACCCTGTAGGCCCAGTGCCTTATCGTTCAGATCATTGGTTTTACAGCATGCTCTGGCATATTCCTAACCTGCACACCTTGGCCTTCTCCCAGTGAAAATCAAAGAATAAGAGAAGATTAAGACTTGGGGCTCATCCTGACATGCAGGCAGAAGCGTCATAGTTGCTGGGAAGTATTTCCAGATTCCCTGGCTAGAAGTGCTGGGAACAGGCCTTTTTAGCTGAGCTTTGCTATGCTGATAGTTACATTTTCATCCAGGATCTAATCTGGCTGGTTTGTTTGTTGATATTAAATAAAAGGATGACTCGAGTCTTAAACTGTTGAGGGTGTGTGCAGGATATAGAAAGGGATTCCTGTTCTTCCTAAATCAGAAGAAATAAATGTAATGCAGATGATAAGAGGGGGGAGAAAGAAAAAGAGAAATTGCTGTACATCTATTTTAAAAAGCTAAGCAAACAAATATTGAGGGCACAAGATCTTAGCATGACAGAGAATTACTAGAACACGCCAGACATGGTGAATAAAAGGCAAGCAGGCAATGTCACTGCTGGAACAGGCAGAGATGTGAAAAATTCAGGAAAATTTGCAAGTCTTTATTTGCCAGTAGTCTGACAACAGATGATGATGACATATCTGTGAACATATGTTATGAAAAAAGACTACTATCACAAGCTATGCAGTGATAGGGTCATTGAATATTTTTAGCTCCAATTCTGGTTCTGGTTGGCTTGTATATCACCCTGAGTTTGAAAGTGCAGGTTAGTTCAGTCTTCCCATGGAATATTGCTCTACAGAGTACTTAATGTACATTTATTCAGAAAGCAGCCCTGGCATTTGAATACAATATACTTACGATGGCAATCCAAGCCTATATAATTTTAGGTTTGCCTCATCAAAAATTAATATTCTGTTTCTTGGACTTTGCACACATACAGAGTTCAGCTGGGGGAAAAAAAAATCAGAGTGCACCTCTTACAAGTGAAATGGTACTTTTGTGTTCTTCCAAGTCCCATTCCACTTTGGCACCAGAGAGGTGCTTTTTTCATTCCATATCTTATGATGTACAAAAGACCATAAAAATAAGTCTTTCTGCCTTAGTTCAAAATACACTTCTCTGTTTAAAAAAGAAAAATATGCTTTTCCAAAAGGTTATCTATATCTTGCCCAAGGGCACATTTGATGTGTGCTTTCACTATTTACGTGGCTTTTATATACAACTGCTTGCTTTAGTATTGACTAAAAAATTAATTTTTTACTAATCAGGCAAGGACTGGACAGTGCAGCAGGAGTATGTCCACCTGCTAATTATGATAATTTTTTCTTAAAGAAAACACCTTACTGATGCTCTCCTTTCCACCCATCTCCCAAAGCACGATCATGCATTTTTGGTCTCACTGTTTACTCTCTGCTCTTACTGCTAGTATGATCCCATTTCCCCCCCCACCCCGTTCTTTAATTACACCCCCTCAGTAGGGGGGGAAAAAAAAGGTAGCGTTTGCGAATGGCAAATCAGTCCATGGGGACTGCTCGGATTTTAAGGGCGGCTGCTGTTCAATGTATCTGGTGTGTCACTTTCTGTTTTGTGCTACTGTTTTATTGCTGCTGTGGGAATGGAGCAAAAATAGCGGCTACTGCAGTTCTGTTGAATAACCATCAACGTGATTCTAGCCGATGTGTCAGTCCCTCACTGGGCAAAAAAATGTCCATATTTGATATCCACTACTCGCCCTGACCTGTAAATGAAAATAGCAACATGCTAAACAGCTACAGAAAAGCATGATTAGCTAGAATACTCAGCTGATACACATAGATGTGTTTGTGCTGCTATGCATGTGTGGGTGTGAGAATATCTCTACATCTCCAGAAAGGCTCGTGTAAGTAAATAATTCATAAGGTGCATGCAGTGTATTTAAATGTTAAATACATTGGCTTTCAAATTCAGTGCAACTATTGAAACCTGCATTTGGCCACAACCATCCGACTGCTGCATATTTAAAGTGAAACCACTAGCAGTGTGGAAATGCTGAGTAAAAACTACGCGAGCCCCAGTTCTTGACAGACCACCTAAGCTTGCCATCTTAGCGCTTTGTGGAGCTCAGCTTATCTTCCTCCCGTGCAGGACCGCTGCGCGTCTCAATTTGAGCGTGAAGTCTTGCCACTGGAATTGCTGACTCATGGAAGGAAGGAAGGAAAAAAGGAACACTTCTGTGGCTGCTGCAGGGACCAAGGGGCTGCGGATTTACCCTGCCGTGGCTTCTCCTGCCCTCCTGGCTCCATCACCCCGGGCCCCACGTCCGGCCTCCGCGCCCCTGAAACTGCTGCTGGAAAGGAGGGAGAAGGTGTTAAATACACCCGAGAGCTGCTGGTTGACACAGCCCGGCGTTGAATCCACCTGGATGCTTTTACCTCTTCTTTCTGTGAATCTGCAAAAGTTTCTCCCGCATCAAACCAGGCTTTTGTTCTCCCCAAGGCGCAGCAGCGGCCCCTGAACCGGCCGCGTTTCCCCGACAGATGGCACTGCCTTTCTCTCGTACTTAGCCAAAAGTTTAAAAACATTTCGTTAAAAATAGCTGCCCCACATTCTTAATTGGCAATCCTTTTTCTATTTATTGTTAGGCACAAATCAAATGCTGGTTAGCTCTTAGGCGAGCTCAATGCACAATACATAAAAGTATAATGTGAAACACAGATATTTTCTTACTCTGTTCTGTATCTGCTTGCTATAGCAGAAAATACTGAACAATTTCTCGTTTGTCACTAATATCTTCAGAAACTTAGTTATGATAAAATGTTATTTTTTCCATTATGAAGATAGACCCTTTTCGTTTAACCTTAAAACTTGCTGTGTAGTCAGACGTCGAAGCTTGCACAAAGCCCCCACTTTCATATAAACGAAGCCAATATTATTCCAGAATCTCTGGAGTTCGGCTACAGTAATGGGAGTGCTTAAGGCATTTGGCCCTTACCCTTAAACAGGCTTCAAAATCGCCTGTGGTGGCAGGTCTTTCTTGCACGAGGGGACGGAGACACCCGTGCCAGCCCGGCCCCCTGAGCTGCGGTCCCCGCGCTGGGCTCCTGATGCCCGTCCTGGGGCCGTGAGGGCTCTCATTCTCCCTGGGGCGAGCCCTCTCACAGGGGCTGGGAGCACTGCAGGAAAACGTGACTCCACCACTACCTCCTCCGACCCTCCCCTGCATCCCGGGGGTGATTCCCCGGGGCGATTCGCTACAGCTCCTTACCAGGGTCTCCTGATGCCAGCCCGGCTCTTGCAGGGAGCGGACGGGGGTGAGCCTCCCTCTGCTCTCTCCTCAGCCAGCTAATCATTTCTGTGGCCTCTTCTGGGACCCATTTCATTTCTGCAATTCCTTGGGCTATGCTGAGCAGAAAGGCCAAATCACTCCTTTACGAAATGGAATTGCGACGGCCTCGCTGTTTCCTAGTTCAGCCTGTACCTAGTCTTTCTTTTCGCGGTCGAGCTGTTTATGGTGAAGCAGAAGGAACATGTTTTGTTTTGCCTTATTTCTTTGCCTGCTCTTGCACATGGACAGATTGTGGGCCAGCTGCCCGCGGTTTTGCTCCATCCCACCTCCCCCAACAGCGGCCGCGAATTCAGCGCGGGTCCCGATCCACACAAGCGCTTCGCTTCCTCCCGCGGCTCCTCCAGCGCCGTCAATAGCGCTCCCCACAAACGCGGTTTTGTGTGTGCTCCAAGGCGGTGTCACTGCTGGCCTTTTAGCACGGATGCATGGGAGAAATTCTTTCTAATATGCATTCACACGTCTCTCTCTCGCCGGTGACCTTCGCTTGCCATCACTTTGCCTGTTTACTTATTTTATTAGGTCCTTCTGAAGCGGTTCGTAATATTCTCATAATATTGGACAAGTCTCAATAATTGTATCAAATACCAGTGTTAGCGGCTGGATTTTTAAGCCCCTTCTCCTGTTTGCTAACATATTAAACAGTGCTGTACCTAACACAGTTCTTTGAGTCACCTCATTGTCAAAGCAGTTGAAAGCCTTTTCTTCTTCTTCTTCTTTGCTGATTTTTACTTCCCAAGTTGGTTTTGTTCCCTTTGTCACTTTTTGTGATGAGGGCTATCAGCTGTTTTCACAAAGAGCAGTAGATTAATCAAATATGCTTGTACTTGGAGCACTTTGTTACATTGTGAGCCTTATTTTCCTTTTTGAAACTCTGCACTATTCTCTCTCTGTTATATAATGACAGTCTGGTTCTTTTCATACTTTGTTTTAAGAGTTTTGTTTTCCTGGTGGTAAAGTTTAGTAGGTTGCAGTTTTCAAGGCTGGCTCAACATGTTTTTTAAAGCTAATACTCACATAGCAGCTTCCAGCTTTCCAGCAGCTGATGGTAATGAGCAAGGATGTAGGGGTTTTTAATTAGTTCCTCCGACACTTCCTTGAAAATATTTGCATGCACACAAGCCAGTTCTGGAGATCTGTTGCTCCTAAACGCAAATGTTGCAGCACTTACTGCCTTGATAACAGTCTTTAATATTGATTTATTTTTCTTACATGGGAGAATAATGTGCTGAAATGACAGCTTAGAATCCTCTTTTGAATACAGGTGTAAATAAAATATTTGGGATCTTTCAACACATCATCCTTAAATACTCATTTGTCCCTCCTTCAGTCCTCCTTCTTCTTGGCTATGTGCCTCTGTGTCCATATAAGAAAGAGTTGTGCATTTTCACAAGCAAACAGTCAAAAAAAAAATCATTTTCCCAGGCCTAATTTCTCTCCTACATTTTTAAAGACAGTAGCATGTGTATTTTTGTTCTGTTTTCACCTGCTGGGGGTTCCTCTGCTTTGAAACCTAACTGGTAAACAGCTGACCATGTAAATGTAAACATTTATTTTTCCTTGACTTCTGCTTCCTCTTTGTGTCAAAATATTCATACTCTAGTGAATGTATTATGATTTTGAGGCTTTATGGTTATTAAGGACATCTAGTGTTATTTCTTGTATCATGCCAGTCATGTGATTTCAGCCCCAGGTCCCAGACAAGCTGCAGTGTGTCTTTTGTAAAAGCACTCATTCTTACTGAAAAGAATGAGTTTATTAGTCCACTGCTACCAAGTACTTAATTTAACCTAATACATACTTTTTATAAGAACAGATAATTTTTTTTTCCAGCCTGCATTTGTCTACCTTCTCTTTCTTAATTACTTACTTTTGTGGCTTTGCTCCCTAATTGCAAGTCCACTGGTGTCAGGACTTTCCCTTCCCAGCACTCCACTGGCACTGTGGTGAGTGACCCCTGCCCTTTTCCCATCTGCAGTGTGTTATGCACAGGTAAGGCTTCCAAAATTTCAGATAATTTAGTGTCTCATTCTTGATTCCCTTGCAACATTCCAGAATCATCATTATTTGAAAATTGGATGCCAGAAGTGGACATAGCAATGCTGGTCCCATCAGTGATACCTACCTGTAATATCATGGTCTCCTGCATAATCATGCAAGTATTGCATTAACCTTAGCCCATAGATTGCATAGGGAATTCATGGTAAATTGATTTTCTGAAATCTTTTTCAGTGCCACTGCATTTCAGGATATGGTATTCTGTGTTGTTAGTGTGACCTACATTCTCTCTTCTGACATATCTGACTTTGTGTCTGCCTGTATTAAAACCTTCTTTAAAGTATTGCTTCATTTTGCAGGCTGATTCAAATAGCGCATTATAACTGACCAATCCCTATCTCTCCAATGGTTATGTGACCATTTTTTTATTTTGCATACCTTTAAAGTAGCCAATTTAAAATATTTGAAGTATTTTCTCTGCTGGGCAGATAAAAATATTTTTATCAATTCCTGTTGTGAATGTAGTCAAAAGGCATTTTAAACAAAATAAAAATAGAAACACTGGAAATACTACTAGATACAGCCGTATTCAGATATGATAACCAATAACAGTGCTTTTGTGCATTTTTAATACATTTTACTCTTATATATTTTGAGTATTATTGTTCTTTAACGGAATGTAATGCAAAAACTTTCAAAACATATGAATTCAAAATATAAATGTAATTATTTTTTACAGCTGAATTTTTTGACAGTGAAAAAATTGTCAGCCTTATTAAAAATAAATATGCTTCCCATCTACTGACTAGGCATTATGCTCTCATTTTTCAACATTTTTTTTTTATTCCAACCTGTGGTACCTTCTCCAAAGGGTCATCTTAGCCATAGTTCCTGTTTCAGATGGTTCTTCCCCACTCTGTGAATTTCTCTGTGTCTGCAGCTCCTTAATTTTGTCCAGGTGAAAAGGTGGTTTTGCCACCTTTGCCATCTGGAGATTGTATTTAAGCCCTTTCCCTGACCACCTACATTCAGATGGTTACCAGAATCTTTTTCTTCTCCTTCCCTGCATCACTGCATATCCCATGCCACAAGCCATCAGGAAGACTGGTCTGCACAGACTTTCTTTGCCATCTTCCATGACCGTACTCTGTGAAAGAATTCCATAAAAGTGTCTTTAAAATTCACACCAGAGGAGAGATGTCGTTTTCCATTTTGGTCTTTTTTCCAAAGTAACCAGCGATAGGATAAGAGGAAGTGCCCTCAAATTGCACCAGTGGAGGTTTAGATAGGATATTAGGAAAAAAAAACTCTTACCAAAAGGGTTATCAAGCATTGGAAGAGTCTGCCCAGGGCAGTGGTGGAGTCACCATCCCTGGAGGTATTGAAAAGACGTGTTGATGTCACACTTAAGGTCATGGTTTAGTGGTGGAATTGGCAGTGTTGGGTTAACGGCTGGGCTCGATGATCTTAGAGGTCTTTTCCAACCAAAATTATTCTAGGATTCGATCACCGTGGCCCTGTGCAGGTGACAGAGAATCTGAGGTAACCAGGCTGGCAGGAGGGCCCAGAGTCCAGCCAGGTTTACCACGTGGCAGAGGAAGGTTTGCCCTTAGAACAGGCAGCATTTGGGGTTTGCATCTGCTGGGGGGTGGACGTTCACTGGGGTGAGCTGCAAGGTTTTTATTGCTTGAGAAGGAATTTGAAACACTGATTAAGTAACAAGTAAGTAACAGCACACTCCACTTTTCCGTCTCTATTTGTAAGCATAGGGAAAGAAGGTATTTTCACACACATTTTTCATGGATTTTGCCACAGCTCCCTGTCAATTGACAGGTGAACTTGTAGATTAGTAAAGCCAGCAGAACGAGAGGCACCTGCTTGACCTGTTTAATGTTTTCTTAATGATAACAGAGGAGACTTGGCATATTAGTGTTTCCTCGAAGAATATCCAAATATCCACTGACTTCAAAGATCAAAGAAAAGAGCAATGCTTTCTGTTACACTGGGTGGGTTATGTGGGAGTGTGTTCTTACATAATTGTTGGCAGCTTGTCTGGATCTCTGTCACCTGCACAGGGTCTGCGCACCAGGCAAGGGCCTGGTTGCTTAACTCTATGGGTCATTAAGGGTACTAATTCTCAGTTAGAAGGCCATTCCAGATCCCAGTGAAGTTGCCTCAATTACTGGCTGTTAAATTGGTTACTGGCTGCTGTATAAAAGACTTTTTTTAAGCCTTTTTTTTTTTTTAATGAGAAAGTTTTGTTTCACTGGGGAAAAGGAGTAAGAAAAAAGCATGTGAGAACAAGATAGTTTGCAATGGTCCCATAGGCTGCGGGAGAGACAGCCTGTGAAGGGACTGAACCAGTCGCAGGCTGTCTCATCCTTGCTGGGGTTTTGTCTCCCCTTAGCTGTGACTGCAAACATGCTTTGTCTTAGTGAAGAGATGCCTTGGTTCACTGTGCACTAGAAAGGAATGGCAGAGTTTGCCAGCACAAAGCGAGCAGTGCTGAGGACCCAAAATTCTTATGCAGGTACTTTGAAATTGCCCAGAGGTACAGCTGCTTCTGGAAGTGTTTTACGAGAATACTGAGCTGTTCAGCCTAAATGTATCTTTTTTTTTTTTTTTTCCTTCAGAGGAGAAAAAGTGATGTGCTGACCATGCATAAGAAAACCAATCTTGTTGCTAACAGATACATGATAATGTATGAGACAATATTTGTTCAGCTGAGTCACTTGCAGCCAGAGATAAGTGACAGTTCTAGGAAGTAATAAGCTGTCATGTAGCGTTTCTTAAATGCATGGATTTTCTGAAACCCTGTCCAGGGGGTCAATAGCAGAGCAGATGCAATTGTCTGCTGTATCACAGAGACCTCAAGAGTCAACTCTGCATTTCCCTTTATTTTTCATTCCCCTGAAGTGGTAAACTTCAAGAATTTCCTCCTGGAGCAAAGGAGCGTTCACTAGATGTTGGGGATAAGAACTGACTGTTTAGTTTTGAAAATCGTCTTGTGATTATTTTTTATTCCACCTGTTTATTTCATTGTTTTGTTTCACATTATTCCTTCAGAAACTAGTCTGTGTATTACTACTACCATTTGTTAGCCAATGCTATTTTAATTGTTATTTGGATTTTTGTCCTGGTGGGCTACTTGCTCAGTACCCTTTAGTCACGATCAAGGCCAGTCAAATCAAACTGTTAAAATCTATGCCACAGACATTTCTAATGTGCCCTTATCTTGCATTTTGTATTTGCTTGATTTCTGCATTTCAAAGGGATAGAACTGGGAAGGTATAGGGAAATATGACAGAGAGAGAGAGAGTAAATAATCCAGACCCTTCAGAGGATCCACTAATGGGAAAACGACAGAGATGTGCACAATAATGAGTGTCATGGAGAAAGTGATTAGGGAGTGACTAATGCATTGTTTCTGACAATACAGGACCTAAGGGGGTTCCAATGTTATAATCACACAGGGAATTTAAAGCAAACTTTTGTCATGCAGGGCATAATTATTTTGTGGAACTCATTCCACAAGATGTTACAAGTTCAAAAAAATAAGATGTATTACTGACGATAGATCCATGGGGGACTATTAACATGATGGTACTGTGGCAAACTCCAGTTTAAAGTCCTCTGAGCAGCTGATTGCTGGAAGCTGAGAGAATATGCACAGGGATTTCTGATTTGTCCTGTTTCTTATTCTTGTCCTCTAAGAATCTCCTACTAATAGCTCAAAGACAGGACACAGGGCAAGGATGGCTTTGAGCCTGACCTACAGGGATATGTTCCTGTACATAGCTAGCTATGCAAAAGAGCATCACAGACAGCAGAGGAAACGGGGACACAGGATATGCTCACTGCATGAATGACATGGTCTGGTGGTTGTTTTTTTTAATAGCCAAATGCTAAACACCAAATCCACGGGACCTTTGTGCAGTTCAGCTGACCTCAGTAAAGCCAGTTTACACCAGCACTAAGGTGCGTGCTGGTGCCCCACAAGGAAAGTGTTTTCCACAGCATGCCTGTAATCATGATCTCCAGACCATCCAGGTTGTGGGACTTTGTGGAATCTGTAGTAGCTTTGTCCCTACACACAGAGACAGTTTTTCTACTAGAGGAAATCTGGGTGTGCAGCTGAATTGCACCAGGCGAGGATGAGGATGTACAGTGAAGCACCTACGTTTGGCAGCTCAGACTCAGGCTGTTTTGGGATGCTGAACTAAAACAACAATACATTAGCAAGATACTGCAAAACCTGCTGGAATAGATAAGAGTTTGTGTGTGCTCTTATCCATTGGTAAATGTGAAATATCTCCCCCTTAGTCATGAACAGGAATTCAGGAAAGGTTGTATAAGAAGGAGTGATCAGTGTGGAAGAGAAATTCCACACGAGGGTTTGCCATGAACCAATGGTAGAAAGTCCTAAAGACTGAATTAAAGCTTCACTAACTTGGTAACATTGAGAATTATTGAGAGAGGATGCTTTCAGTATAGGATATAGTGTGATAATAATACCAAGGCAAAACTATGGAGCAAATTCTATGTGATATGGTGAAATAAAAGCCAGGAAGAAAGTTAGGAAAGAGCATTGAAGAGATTCAGGAGCAATCATGTTTACATCAGGCACAGCTGGTTGTCTGTGGTATAGACTGGACAAGGCAATGGGATTGAGAAATTTTTGAAACACAGGGAGTGATGTAGGCAGGCCATATATTCATGTCTGGGACTGAAAGACAAAGGGCAAGGCTTGTAGCATCAGTGAAGATGGCAAATGGTAAAGTAAAGCTTTATAGGCAACAAGAGTACTTTACATCTCTACCCTAGTGGTAAATAGGTGTCTGGGGAGGGCTACTCAGAAGGAGGAACACATGGACCTCCCTGTGTGTTCTGAGATGAGGGAAATTGTGTTTTCCTTTGGGAAGGCTACTTTCTGAGGTCAACAGTGAGTGAATAGGAAGTTCAGAAATGCCCCAGAAGTGCCAGGTCTCCAAAAGAAAGGCTTACTCCAGTGTCAGTCAGAAAAGGACAGTGTTTCTCAGCTGTTCCTCAGTAAGGAGGGGGACACAGCTGTCTGCCCTGGCTCTGTCTGGAGATACAGACCTTCTCAGGAAAGGAGGAAAAATGTTTTCTGCTGAGATACTTAATGCTTAACAGCATGGCATAAATTCATCTCTCACTGACGATTTAAATTCAGCAGACACAGATAACAGGGACCAAGTGGGCAAGTATGAGGTGTAGGAGAGACTTCAGAAATTCTTTTGCTTTGGCAAGAATTGATGGGTGAAACCTGGTTGGTTTTTCTTCTGTTTTTGTCTTTTTGTCGTTTGGCTTGCCTTTGTTAAATAGAATCATAGACTCCTGGAATCATTTGTGTTGGAAGAAACCTTAAACATCATCTAGTTCATCTTGTCAGGGAAAACTTCCACTAGATCAGGTTGCTCACAGCTTCTTCCAGCCTGGCCTTGAACAATTCCAGGGATGGGTCAGCCACAGCTTCTCTGGGCAACCCACTCAATTGTCTGACTGCCCTCATAGTGAAGAAATAGTTTTTGCCAAATTTATAGGCCTTTTACAAAATCACAAGACAATATTAAATTTATAAATTTATTTATAAATTGCTTATAAACAACTCAGGTCAATATATCTATACATAGCCATATATTCATCTTGGTATAACAAGGTATTATTGAGCTACAGGAAATTCTATGAGAATGGGTTTGAGTACTATAAAAAAGCTGTAGAATACTCTTCTTCAACTATGCTCCTATCAGAAGTGTCAGATAGAATGTGATTGCAACAATTTCACTTTGAAATCTTCTAAATGCATATGAAAATCAAGATAATAACCTCCATCTTGCACAGGAACAAACACCAACATCCACTAAAATTATAGAAAAGAGCATGGCTTTACTATTAGATTTCTGTAATCACAATTGTAAGAGCTCTTTTGTACATCAACATAATAATAATGTCTGAGAATCCTACTCGGAAAGCACAGTTTCTCTCAAATCTCCTGTTCATGCCTTTAAAAGCAACGCCAATATATAACAGCCGTCACTACTGTATATGCATCTCTCATCTTAAATTAGCACTTTGTATTATTGCATTTCATCTTAAAAGGACTTTCCAACAACCTATCAGGTATTTAAAGAATGTACAGCACAGTCATAATGATACAGGTTGCTTATTTATTTAACTGTTGAAAGCTTGAAAGCCTCTTTCAGCTCCCTGTATCTATTTCTATGTGTACGAATTATGAGACCTTGAATAATGAACGTGTTATTTAAATCGTGCTCTGACACTACATAATGCTGAGAAGTCATTTTACACAGTTCACTATTCTCATAGTCAATGGTGCTTGACTTGATTACCAGTTCCTCACAGCTAGAGTAGATGTGGGCAATGTTTTAAATTTGTTAAAAATCAGTTAGATAAAATTGTCTGAATGAAATAGAGTAGGTTGGAGAGCTTATTCCTTCCGACAGTTTCCTAGATGAGTCTTAATTGTCATGCATAAAATATCCATGATAAAGTACATTTTTAATAGAAAAAATAATATAAAATAAAAGAGTAAAGGAACAGCTGCATGTTCTACCTGGTCTCTGCAAAATGATGGTGGAGGAAGCAAACCTGGCCTGACATCCTGTCTCACATTCCTAAAAGGCAATTCAGGACAACCATGGTTAAGGAAATGTTTTACCCACACTTATTCCTTCATGAATAAGGAGAAGATGAGCAGACATAAGTTCTTAGTATCCGCTAGCCCCTCACGGGTCAGCATACAAGGCCCATGCAATGATTAGTGTCAATACTGTGAGCTGGCTGTTTCTACCAGAGAAAAGGAGGTCCCTCTGCCCAGTACTGGTCTGTGCCACAGTACTGCTCTGCCTGT
Organism: Sclerurus mexicanus; assembly: GCA_013396755.1. Classification (NCBI taxonomy): domain Eukaryota; kingdom Metazoa; phylum Chordata; class Aves; order Passeriformes; family Furnariidae; genus Sclerurus; species Sclerurus mexicanus. Next base: position 1,172,310 of record VWZF01002123.1, read on the forward strand.
GCATCTAGATCTGCACTGGGATCTAGAAAGTGCCCTGGTATAGCTGCAATTTACCTAGCAAAGCTGGTTCTACCCTCCAATATTGATTTGTTCAGTGGTGCTAGTTTGACCCACTCAGGAAAATCACCACGTGTGCTATCATGATGCATCCATGTAAGGGCTTTGCCAGTATAGCGCACATGTATTCCTGTGTGATAAAGCACTAAGAGGTTAATTGAGAGCTTCTGGGAGCTTGGAAAAGGCAGATTTTAACAGATGGGGGAAAAAAAGGCTTTCTGTGAGCAGCAGAACTATGAAGCCTGGTTTGCCAGAGGTTGTGTGTTCCTTGTCACCTGTGAGTAGGTATGGCCGGTGGGCATGGCATATGCTCGTAGCTAGCACACTGCTCCCAAACAGCACGTGTACTGCAACATCTGAGTTGCCTGCTTTTCCCCAGTGGAGGTCACTAAGTTGGGTTGTTCTCCTCTACTAAACCTGTAGGAATTCCACAGTTTGGAAGTGCCTACCTTTAGACTGTAAGACATACTTGAAAGGCAGTTCTGAAATACAGCCTTGTTTCAGATCAAGACAGGATCAAGCTGAAGTGTCACTGAAATTGGTTCATCTTTGGAATATGCTTCAATTTTGGTGAATTTTGTGAGATGCAATAAAAATTTCTGTGGGAAACATTTTGACCCAGTGTCCATGTAGGTTACCAGTCTTCAGGTTTCACACCTATTTCTCAGGGCTGAGTAATATGCTGTGAGTCAGGGCTGGCTGTACCCACGTCACAAATCTTTTGCGTGCACTTACATGTCTCCTTCTTCCCTTTCAGGCACATGGAAGAGAGATTGCTTGTGGTGCAACTGGTTTTGATAGCCACCCCTTTACCACACATATACACACAGAAAGAGTTTATCCATTCTCTTTGTTACATGAACCATGGATAATCCATGCGATCTTGTCCCCACACCTTTTTGATCAATTTAAATATCTAATGAGATCTTAACAAAATGGAAAAAAGTGAAATCTTTATTTCAAGATGCTAGAATTCTTGTGACATGGATTTGAAACAGTTATGATCAAACAGTATTTTTTAATTTGTCTTGATTCATGTGAAAGTAATTTGAATCCACATTAGTATTCTATGAACTGATCATTAACACTTTTCAACTGATTTAGTAAACATATATTGCCTCCAAAATAAATAGAAACAGGAAAGGAGTACAGTTAGTGTAGCTGAGGCATGAAAACATACACATTAAAATGCAAGGCAAAACTCCAGCGTTGAAATGGGGCAGCACATCAAAGTTATTTTTCTAACCATGTTTTTGCCTCTCCAGAGGATGCTTAAAAACAATAGAATGAACATCATACAGTATATCTTTTAATAATGTTGCTTCATATTTTGCTACAAAGTGGTGAACTGACTCTAATAAATGAATTGGCACAGCTTCCCTGAAAATATTGGGTTGTCAGGAAGAGACGACGTGGTGAAAATAAAGAGCACATCCTCCAAGGGGGTTTGCTCTGTGATGGTCCCTGAGAGGGTTTGCTCTGTGATGGTCCCTGAGACATTCACACAGCCCTTTGGGCACACAAGGCTTCTCTAGGGGCAGAGTTTGTGACCCAGATGAAACCCAGGCTGGCTCTGATGCGGAAGCCACAAACCATGGTAACATATTTGCTATGTCCAAACCCATAAGCCCTCCTCAAAGCTGGAGCCTGTCAGCACTGGGTAAAGCAGCCCTGCCACGTTCAGGTCTGTGATGGCCCAGGTCCTGATGGTGTGGCAAACAGGTGGAGAGGCTTTGGCTGACCTTTGCTGAGAAACACACAAAGCCCCAGCAGACTGTCATTTATTCTTGCTCTGTCACCTGTTGCTGTGTTACACTTTAAATGGTCTGAAAATGGTCTTTTCCCTGAGAAGCTGATGTGCTATCTATTAGCTACTGGGTATAAGGATGAGGGAACCCTCCACCTTTTCCTTGAAAGAAAGGTAAAGGTGCTTTTTGAGGGATTTGCCAAGTTAGCTCACCTAATACATTCTGCTCCACCTGTAAACTACTCAGAAGATTATCAAACTTTATGATCCCCAGGGCTGAGGCATGAAAAAATTGCTGAGTTGTTCAGCCTAACTAACAGCATGAGGCTTCTGAGTGTTTCCAAAATCACAGACACATAGAAAATTAACAGACTATAAGTACCTCTTGCTTCGCTGACTTGAAGTTCAAAGGCTCTTTCTTGCAAGCTCAGTCTAGGTTCTTTTTGTAGACTGAAGTGTAAGTGATTTGCTGAATGCTGTTTAACTAATGCTTTGGATAAAGCTGGGAGTGGAGCACCTGTGGAAGATTCAGCTTTGGAAAATTTCATGAGAAAGGAGCATTTATTGCTGGGAAGGTATATGTTAAATCTCAACTTGCACAAGTTGGGCATCACCTCTCTCTGAAAGCTCCACGGTAATTCCTCTGTGAAAGCTGAAGGGGTTTTTCATGTAACGTAGCTCTCTGACAACTCATTTTGTGTGCAGTGGCCATGCAGAAGGGAGAAGGACTTGTATTTCTAAGGCTTCTGGAGTGGTCCCCAGGCTGCTAAAATTGACACTGTTTCGGGTGTTTTCAGGATGGTTGCTGACAGCAGCCGAGAAACATTTGGCACAGCTCAAGAAAAGAAGTGCAGAGGTGACAGTCTCCTTCCTTGGCTAGCTGGGCTAGTTCAGCATCCACCACCTGCCAGCACACCCAACACGCCAGGACAGCCGGCCCCTCCTTGCCTTTGGATTCATCTGGACTTGAAAGGTACTGAGAAGGTTTGAGTTCAGTCTCATACCTCATGCCGGGAGAATGATTCAGCCTAGAATCTGCATCAACTTAGACTATTTTGCTGTAATATCTTACAAAAGATCTTGTAGGAATATGGTAAGTATCTGCAGTGCCACACTTTGGTCTGTTTTCTCTGTCAAATCTCTCAGGGTCAATCTTGTCGCAGTAAGGTGTATTCCAAATTTTTCCCTTCTGCTCTGGTCCATCAGTGCTAATGGAGTATTCCCTTGCCAGAGAAACCAAGCACCTTATTTTGAAATTTTAAATTCTGGTTCCAGGTTAAAGCAAGGATTTTTGCAAATACTGCAAACACTATTGCTGACTGGCAGCTATGTCTCAGCTGCACATATGGAAAGATGCAAATTTTTTGTGAAGAGGCATAAAGTGCTTCTTGAAGCAGAGATGTGAGTTCATATCAAACAAAATGTGCGCAGGGGGTCATTTTTTAAATTTTTTTTTTGCATTACATTATAGAAAAAGGTTCATTATAGATTATAAATAGTAATGATATGGACCACACTCTGGTGAATTCAGTTCTAATTAGAAATGGACTGAGCTACCAAAAATAATGCACCCAAGCCAGCTTCCTTAGGACTGCAGTTATCTTCTACATAAATACATCTTTAACTAACAGCATATAAAAAGAGCAATGATGACATCCAGAGGACAGATAGTTTAATCATAGGTACCGTAGGTATCCTCAGCAAATTTCCTGGGGATATATCCCTCACCTACTTTTTCTGTTTAAAGTCTGTTCCTATTAAATCCGTTATTGACAGCCTGCTGAGTTCCTTTAAATCGCAGCTTTTATGAAACTGACCTTGTAAAGTTGAGTGTTTCACCCCCAGTGCAAAAATTACATGTACATGATAAACTTTCATTGCTTTAATCATTTTTGTGTGCATTATCATTCTATATTATCACTGTATCCAGCTGAAATGTAAAGCACTCCTTTAAGCTATTGGAAAACTTCAGGTTAATAGCTGTCTGGCTTAGTTCACCTGTAAGGGCTCCTACTGTGGAACCTCTCCCTATATGTAGGTTTTTATCTAATCTGTCTTAGTAACCTTCCATACTCTGGCTTGGCAGGTTGTTTTGGGTTTTGATTTTGTTTGCAACTGCAAGAATATTGGCCAGGTGCACCATATGTAGAAGCCACTACATAGAAAAGCCTCTGAATTCCATGGAAATATCTATGGATGGATGTCTATTTTATTGACAAATTTGAAAGAGATACATCACCAATGTTAGTCTGTTAAGCACAGCTCCACAATCAGAATTTAATTGAAGCGTGTTACCTATAATAGGTTCAGATATTTGTGTTCTTCAGCATTTTAAGAATTCAGAAACAGATGGGCTATGACCAGGAAGCAGTGGAGAACAGACTGGCGTAAAGCAGGTTGGCTCTCTGACAAGTGCAGGTACAGCTGTGGTATGTATTTTATTCAGCATGCCCACCTACTGTATCAGCAGCCTGCCCTACCAGCAATTCAACTACAACTGACTTAATGAAGAGTAGAAGTAAGCATGAATCCAGACTTTCCATGGATCATAATATTTGAGAACCCAGAAGAATCAACATGACGGAAATCATGCCAAATAATTTTTTTTCTGCATCTTTATGCGCAAGAGATAACAAAAGCATTGGCATTTTGAAGGAGAAGAAGAAAATCCCCACAAAATGTAATCAGTTTCCAGTATATTAGAATGTTTTCCTTTTGGTCTTTCTTGATTTTTTAAAATTAAAGAAAGAAGACCTTAGCAATTAGTAGCTTATAGCTTAAATCACCATAATTGTGCCAAGGAACGTGATGAAGAGCTGGCTAAGAGTGCTCCTGTTAATAAAAGGGAATTTATATGGGTGACAGAAAGGCCAGTTCTTGAAGATTTCATGCAAGAAGTGTACAAAGAGTATTTTTACTCTGATTTGTGCCAATCTCTACAAGTCCCATGGGAAAAGAAACTTCTGTGGCTGAAGAGGTGTTGGAAAAGAATCCTTGATGTAAACATTCCTTAATTGGGAATGTGTTATTTGCTATTTTATGCATTTCAAAGAGCTGCCTCTCTTTGTCTTTTGGCATTTCTTATACACCTGGTTAAATAATCCTGCATTTAGGTATATTATACCTCTTTATCTCTGTTTCAGTATCTATCTAACATCATATATTGTAACCTACAGTAACCCACAAAGTGAATTTGGAAAAGCATCAACCCATAATTATTTTATATGGTGATTGTCTGACTTGAAATATTGAGATAATTATCAAGTTAAATTCCTATGATCCCTGCAATTTCTGTGAAGTCTGGAGATGTCAGTGCTTGAGTTCTCTTAGACTAAAATTATACCACCTCAACCTAAGGTCATAATTAAAGATATAACAAAGCTAAGTGAAAAGGGGCTATATTATTTGAATTAAAAGCAGAACAATCCCCATAATTATAGATGGTGCAAAATTAAACTAACTGGCCACAAATTCCACCCTTCAGGAGCCACAAAGTAGGTGGACGAGACTCTTGTTGATGCAGCCGGATGAAGGCAAAGGAGAAGCCTGAGGAGTGGGTCCAGGAAAGAACCCACAGGACTACTTGCTTTGGAAGGTGAATGGTTTCTTACAGAATGCAGTAAAGACTGAGGAAAAGCCTGAATCAGAAGGGGTTTTATAAATGTAACTCTACTGTGACTTTTATTTGGGAGACTGTGGAGTACCACTTCAGCCTCCAAAGTGAGATTGTGGGATGTGTTTGCATAAATTGCTTTTATTTGCAACTGGGTTTCTAAGATAAACTTTAAACCACAACTAAATAACATTTTTAAGAGTTCTGATGAGCAGGAGAAAAAGCAACCTAATGTGTATGTGTATATGTAGAATGGTGCTTACCTTTGAAAATGAAATCCTGGAAGACTTATATGATTTTAATGAGCATTCCACAGCCTTATTTTAAGGATTTTTCCTTTGTTGTACTACAGGTGCTGTAGGAATGGAAGGCATCGGGGTTCAAATGACAAAGACATGACTGGGAGTGCCATTTCAGGACAGCAAAACAAAGAGCTGCTGTTCAGGAATTCGGTTTCCCAGTGCCATTGTGCTAGCTGAGCTGTGCATGCCATGATTCTTGCTTACATCTTGGACTCTGGAAGGTTTTCTTTTCTCTCATTCTCTTGTCCAAGCTTCACATTTAACCTTTGAGGCAGTTTTGAATATATCCCTTCATAAATTGTAGTCCAGTAGCACTAACCTCAGGCAGCTCTTTAGTGTTTTTGACTCCCTTCTCACACTGTTCCTCCTCAGGCTTCTGCTGGTCATTCTCATTTCTCTCCTGATGATTTTGTCACTTCTCTTCAATGTAAAACTCAGGGGATCTATGAGACTGTACACTGTGACTGTGTTTGTGATGTTGGGGCCTCTGCCTGATGCTACACTTCGCTTCATTTACCTTTCTCATTGCATTGCTTTCCCCATGTTCCAGTAGTGCTGCCTGCCCCCCTGTTACTACTATAGGGCTGACACACTGTCCATCAGATCCTGTCCCCTCCAGCCTCCACCAAAATATGTTACCTTTCATGTTGGTGACTCCCTCAAATGCACTAAATCTTCTGTGTCCTCTAGAATTTTTTCCGTTTGGTTTTAAATGTCCCCCAGCTGTTCTTATGCTGAAAAAACACCTCTGGACCTACTGATCCTTCACAAGCTTTTTAAAACCGTTCTCTGGTATTTCTTCTGTCAGCATTTTTACAGCATTTCAAGACTAGTTGGTGTCACAGAAGTGAAGAATATTTCACAGTGAGGATAAAATACTACAGTCAGTTCCATACAGGCTTAGTTCTGAAAAGTCACTTAAGTGAAGTGTGATGTTGAATGAAGGGAGTAAGTGATGGCTCTTGGAGATTTGTCCGGAAACAAAAATGTACCTAAGCTGTAGCTCAAATTTTTTTTCAGATGACTGGTAAAAAGTAAGCTTTAGGTATGACAAACAAAGGAAAACCCAAACCAAACAGGAAAAAAAAAAAAAACAAAAGAAAAAAACAATAGAGTTGTAGTCTTGTCAGCTCCTGAAGTACAGAAGTGGTCACATCCAAAACCTGCCAGAAGGGACCCCATCCTAGAGCATCAGTATCTTTGCTGAGTGCTCTGGACACTGGCACCCAGTTGTGTTGGTGAAATATCCCTTTGCTAATGGAAATACTGGAATACATGATCTCCTTCATGTAATGAGTTCCCGTGAATGCTGGATAAACCCCAGAGCAGTTTAAGCCTTGTCTCTTCTGAAGCTGGGTGCCTCTGCCAGCCAGTCCCAGAGCCATCATATTGAATATCTGCAGTGTTAAAAATAGGAGTCAGAATAAATCATCAAATGATTCAGGAAAGATGCTTGATTAAAGGGGTCTAAGCATAAGAATAGCATTAGTTGAGTCCTGCATTGTTTTCTTAACTACAACAACAGGCACAATTCTGCCATCAGATCTCCACAGGTGTTTGCCTGGAAAGCAGGTGGTGAGCTGAGAAATTTGGCTAAGGAAAGCACTGAGGTACTCTATTGAAGAGAAGAAAATAAAATCTTCAATTAAGAGAAGAAGAGATTCTCTTCAGCTTCAGAGTAGAGCAGACCAGGAGCATTTGTTAGGATCAGAATTCCATTTTCTGGTTCTGAGTGCAATACTCTGTCATCACCAGGGGAAGGCTGAAGGGTGTCTGCTCTCCATCTCACTCTCTAAGATATCTGCTCTCTTAATCCCAGCTGCCCAGAAATTTTAGTGAAAGCTGGCAAAATTCAGGGAGCAAGTGCTGCATCTGAAGTCAGTCTCTTCCACCTCCCCACCCAAGTGAAAAGCTCCATCGTTACCTTAGAAGAATGTTGGAAGAAGACAAAAGAATCAAAGCTTTAAAGTAAGGGTCGGTGAGCTACCCAAAGCACACATGAACTGTCAGGCAGTTGTGGTTCTGAGTCTGTTCCTCCTGCACAGGATTATATCTCCTGTTGGTAACAGGCTGGGCTGCAGGGCTTGGCCCAGGGAGCAGACATGTTATATGTGATGGGAATTAATGTTCCTGAGTACCTGGGGTCTTACGCTGAGCTCAGGCTGTACAGTGACACCGCAGGTTATTTCCATTCTTTAGATAGGTAGAAAGTGGGGATATTTAAGATGGCTTCTTAGGGACTATCTCAAGTTCAGAGCAGAAAAAAAGGGGGCCAACTAATCTTTAAGAAGAAATCAAGATGCATGTAAGCAGAAAGCGCAAAAGCAGAGAAGACAGAAGAGAAGCCATAATGGGATACAATGTTCTTTGTGTATATGGAGTAAAAGAGGTGAGTTCAAAATTAACAGGGAAGGGTTTCCATGAGGCAGTGTGGTTTTAGTGGGGAAGATAACATTTTAGATGCTATCAGGGAGTAAACTGAAGAAGGATGTAAGAAAGTAGATAATAGGGAAACTGGAAGAGCAATACTCTTTCCTTATCCTCCTTTTAGCTTTTGGTTTTTCATTGAACGAGCAGGTCAAAAAGCCAGAGCCAGAGAGAATTCTGTAGGACTTCAGGTGCTCCGCAACATCCCTGCTAGACGGTGTATATTCCTGCTGGAAAGGATGCTGGAGAAATAGTATCCTTTTTGATAGTGACTCAGACCTGAAAGTGAGAATAATAGCTCTGACTCAATCACAGGCTGTTGTGGAGGGAGATTAATGCCAGGATACATGGCCAATTCTCATTTTTTGTGTCAATCTACTTTCAAAATAAAGCACATGCCAGTTATTTCTCTTGGAAAGGGAAGACAGAGAGCTGATATGAAAGGGAGATAAAACCTGGAGCATAATTAAACAGGCATTTTTCATATCTTTATCATTGTCTTCTTTCTCTTCCCCCTTATGCTTCTGTGTCTTGTTCCTTCTAAAGCTACTGCAAGTGGGATGGATACTGAAGGAATAGCAGCTGGTTTTGATGCCAAATATGTACTTCATATTTTGTCTGATACATGGCAAGACACATCAGGCATTTTTGTGGTGCATCTGATGATATAAGGCATTTTATGAGTAGTCCATCATACAAAGGCACTATGTTACTGTAATTGTCACATCTTCACTTCAATTTTCATTTCAGTTTCTACATTTTTTCACACTTCCAACAATAAATACTTTAAATAATTGTGATTAGCCAAACTGAGATTGCCGGTAATATGGCTTTGACTTTTTTTTTTTGCTGGCAATGACTTGAGTGAGTGACTGGAGCATGGACTATGTAAAATGGAGCCATGAGTCTGCTCTGATGGAGAGCTTGCTTCTGGAGAGCAGCATATTGATTTGTTTAAATGCTTATGCTCTGGGTCCTTGTGCTTTCTTTTGCCCTTGTGCTTGTGTTTGCCTTTCACCTTCACAGTGTTATTTAGTGATTCCCATGGGTTTGTTTCCAAACCATCACAGTCTTGGTATCTGTTGTTGGTACAGACACATGGAAGAACAGGAAATGCTTTTCTGTTCCCTCTAGGTGGCTTTAGCAGTGACAGGGCTTCCTGCATGAGGCAGGGGGGAACCAAAGCACGTGGAGCTGGGCTTGTCCCTTGCTGAAGCTCCTCGGGGGATTTTGGCAGCTGTCCTGGAGCTGATTACATTTGTCATGTGCCGCACAAGATCTCAGCACAAAGGTTGCAGATGTAGTCTTAGATGTTGTAGATGTGGATGTTATCTGACTCTTCTGCTAAACTGACTTGTATTTTGGAGGGTGTTTTTCTGGGTTACTGTGGTTCCCAGCCCTCTCCGGTAACATCAGAGATATGGTGAAAGTGAGGAATGCCCCAAAAGGGAGCAGACACAGAATTCTGTCATCTGCTACCATCCAAGAAAAGGGCCCATAGGTCCAGAGATGCAAGTGAAGCTGGAAGGAGCTTGAGAACTGAGAGGTATTTGGGAGAGAGAAGCAAGTTGCAAGGTTGCAACTGTGATGGATGGTCTTTGTGGAAAACACCATAAAGCAGGATCTGGTAGCCTTACAAACTGCAGGTACTTCTGCATCAGGAGTCAGCTGCATGTGTCCCTAAATTTTTTTTAAAATCAGACTTCCCCTATGGAAACAATGTTGTTCCAAGTCAGAGTTAGCCTTTCCAAGGCTCAAAGGGAAGCCTGTAAGTAACGAGCTATGATTAATTTTCTGTTTGTTTTATGCACACATAAGAAAATGCTGTGATATTTTATGATGATGAATCATCCTGTGTGTGCACGCTCATCTCTCAAATGCCTGAAAAAGGCATTTTGTATTTTGGGACCCATTTCCTCAGTACCAGAGATGCTATGTTAGGTCTTACAAACCTTTTCAGAAACTGGGTAAGCTTCATCTGAAAAAACGGTTGGGTTTTTGGCCCTCAGTATTCCTGTTACTGGGCAGCCATTCCGGAGCTTTTATCCATCCTATGACAGCCAAACCCATTTTATTTCCAACCTTAGTTTATTCCTTGCCAGTTTATGTCATGTGAAGAAATGAATGAATTATCAAATATGCCAGACTGCAGAATAAACAAAAGTGGTGTCACTAAACACCATATTCAGCATTTAGGAAGCAGACCTAGAGTAGATTCAGAAGGAAAAAAATCAATGCAGAAGGCCATATAGCTAATTACCAAGTACAATAAATGACTACCATGAAAAATAGGCCATGTCAAGAATAATCTCTGTCAAATGTAGCTAAAGACTGTCCTCCTTAATCCGTTTAAGAATTGAGAGGGTATTAAAACCTGGAACATGTAAATCAGTTGTGAAAGTTTACAATTCACTGCACCTCACGTATCTCCAGGTTGATACGCGTGCAGGGAATTCCAGCATGTCACTTTAGGAAAACTTAAGATAGCCAAGACTGACTGACATGGAAGAAAACCTCTTACCAGCAAGTCTCAGGTTGCTGGCAAACTAGTGTTAAAAAGGGTGCTGTGTTTCACAATAAAGCATTCTGATGATGGGGATGCTGTGACATGATCTCTCCAAAAGGTGCAGAAGGTGAGATAAGCATCTGTCTCAGTTCTTTACAGAACCCTTGGGTTTGACAGTAGCAAAACATATGCTGCCTGGCAGGTGAGCCCACATTTAATCTACGTAGCACTTTCTTTTAATGCCTATGGTCCTGGCAAGGGCTGCACAGCACGGAGGATGGCTTTTAGTTGGAATAACAGGATTTTTGTTCCCAGACTTATGATTTTGCTGCAGAATATTTAGTGGGTTTATTATTCCAGAGATGCAGGTCTGATCTATGCTGAAAATCTAAAGGTCTGGTATTGAAATATTTTGAAATGCTCATAATCTTAATGTGGTGGTCTTCAAGTGCTCTTATCCATGGTGGCTTTGTTTCACAGTAACTGGAGTGTTCCTACAGAGGACGTGGCTGAGGATTCAGGAGTGCCAGGAAAATTGAAATTATATTATTTTCTCACTGGACTCAGTGATCACCACAGGAAACCCTTCTGATAGCAGCATACATATACAGTTATTTCTCAATAATGAACAGATTTGCATGATCATATTCTTGAGCAGAGGAGCGTGTTAACACACCCCACACCCACCCAAAAAAAAAGGCACCACTTCTTCAAAAACAGAGAAACTTTTGAATAAATGAATGAAGGAGAGTAAAACATCATCTATTTGATGTGGTCAGATTCATAGATTATTTAACTTCTCTGCTACTCTGCTGACTTCTCAGTTTTAAGATAAAGCCCCTAAGTGCTCTTCCAGTATCATCAAGATACTTATTACAACTTACTTATGCAACTACTTATTCATATGTTTGCCTCTTACTGGTGATACAAAGTTTTTCTTTGTATTGTGTTATTATAGATTTCTTCAAATTCTTAAAAAATTTCATCTACATAAGCTTTTTAAATCACCAGGACTTTTGGCACAAGTATACCCAATGCCTATTAGGTCATTTGGAAAAAAGGTTAATAATTAACATGTATAGTTGGGAATCAGTGCAAAAAATCTGAGTATTTATTGCTGGCATAACTCAGCTCTTTGTATGTTTGACTGGCTGCAAATGGGCATATCCCTCCCTCGGAGAAGGCCCCTTTAGCCTTTCATATGATTCAGTATGGATATAAAGTTCCTCTTGCACAGGTGATACAGGGGTATCAGGGACATAAATAGCAGAACTGTGAAGTGAAAAAAATTAACTCAGTGTATCACAGATATTAATGAATGTTAGTCATAGTGCAAGATTGACTTAGTCTATAAAAACATCCATGTTGTTATGCTGTTAACCTGAATTCTAGTAAACACAAAAGATATTATCACAAACAGTACAGTGTGTGTGACCTACCTCAGTTGTCCTCATTAATTGGGTGCCCTTAAAATGTGTGTATTAGGAAATGATGCAGAGATTTATTCATGAAAGTATTGCCTCATTCTAATATATGCACAGCCCAGCTGGGTTGCAATTAATAGCTAAGAAGGGAATGCCAAATTGGACTTTAGATAGAATCTTGAGCTATGAGTAACTATAATAAGGTTACACATTAAATTACCTTAGATATCAAAACTAATAAGCCCAAACTAATGATTGCAAGACAACAATTTGTTATTTCAGATGAGCCAACTTCGAAGAGAACAGAGAAAAAATGAGTTCATGTGCAGTTTTAGCTGATATCACTTATCACACAGTAATAAGATAGTGGACAGCCCAGATTGCAACTGTGAAATATAGATAAAGCAAACTTGCAAATGGAAGGAAATGTGATCATCTGTAACACTGCCAAACAAAACTCAGAAAAGAGAACAGAAAAAGAAAATAGACATCTAATTCTGTAAAATGTAGAGCACAGATTACAGAATAAACCAGGAACACTCCTAAATTAATAAAAGAGAACTAGAGTCCAGCAGTAAATTGAAATGCAGTTGGTTGTAAAGCACATATTAATGTTCTCCTTCCCTCCGATGCTGCTTTCTCTGCCTGGAGTAGCACTCCTCAGAGATTTTGTTTCTCACTGGCATGATTGCTCATTTTTTCAGCAGAGATAATGAGATCGAGGCAGGAATAGTCTTCTTTCATTCTCTTATTCCATTTCATTTCTCTCCTTCAATTTGCACCGCAACAATGGCAGAGAAAACATCAAGGAGCCGAGGTGGGAATAGTTCATGGTCAACAGGGAAGAGATGCTCTGCAGAGGGGTCCTAGATGGAGTTTCAGCTGAGGCTGGGGCACATTTCTCTCCCTGTCTCCCCCACTGAGCTGGGTTTCTCCATCTTCCCATGACTCTGTGTAGTCCTGCCTGGGACCCAAAGGGAAACTGAGGTGAGTTCACAGCGAAAGAACAAGACAGCCATGAGTCTTTTTGGATGCTTGGCTGTGTTGGTTCACCCACCAGTCCGGCACCCTGGAGCAGTGCTGCGAGGAAGGCTTTGTTAGGAATAACCCAAAATCTCTGTGTGCTTATTTTCCTAACAAAGTGCCAGGAATCGTCCAGGTGCTTACAGTCAGCACTCAAAATGGAGCCGCTCCTTCTTTGCTGTTTCAGGTATCACCTGGAAAGCAGAGAACAGGAGGAAATGGTAAGGAAGATGTGTGCCCTGCAGTGCACCTGTGCAACCAGAAGCCAAAATTAGCAGGGGGACCTTCTAATTGTATTTGTTCTGCTTGCAAATAGATATCCCCCCTGCTAATTTCAACTTCTGCTTACAAAAGTGCACCGCGGTGTTCGCTCCCACCTCCTTCCTCCTGTTCTCTCCGTGATTTTTTTTTTTCACTCAGATGTGATTTCTTTACATTTCCAGCTCTATTTTCTCAGTCTTTTCATCAATATTTAATATGTGAGTGGAACAGTGGGCAGTTACCTTCTTTTTCTCTTCCCTTTTTTGCCCTCTGAAAGTGCTGGTGCTCAGCTCTGGCTGCAGGAGCACTGGGCTCCTGGGAGCACTCACTCGCTTTGAGTTCTGCCTGCGTTAAGGAGCCAAAGTCTAACCTGAGGCTGCCAGAGGGGGTTTAAAAAAGGCAATAATGACTAATTGACCTCTTTAATGAGCTTAGGAGTTATAAAGTAGATAATTGCGGTGCATATGACATATTTTATCTAGGTTTTCAGAAAATCTCTGATAAGGATCTACATGACAGGCTGCTTCTGAAGATGAACCTAACAAGGGCTGAGAAGGACATGGCATAGAAATACATGAAAGAAAATGAATTTTCTGTGCTGAGGGATCCCCCCAAAAGGGAATAGTTAAGTGTGATTAATACCTGGATTCGTAGTTTGATTTTAAATAAATTACCTAGCTAGAAAGACCCACCATAATGCGCTGTATGTGCTGATGATACTAAATTATGATGCATACTGAGCACAAAATGAGTGGCAAGAAACATTCATCGTGCCTGTGATCAGCTCAGTAATTGAGCTGACACATGGCAAATTAAATTTATTACTGAGAAATGTGAAATAATGCACATTGTTCTTGATCTAGGGATGACTAAACATAAAGACCCTACAGAACACTTTGACAAAATAGCCTTTGCTAGAAGATGGCTGTCCTGGACAATGTACACAGGGAGAGAAGCACTGGAAAAGCAGAAAACTGATGGGACTCGCTTTGGCATTTGTTTTTCTCTTACTAAGTGTGTTGCTCCTGCCCATTTGTTTCTTGTTTTTCCATCTCAACACAAAGCTCTTCATTTGCTCAGGTTTTGTGAAATCTCCTCTCCATATCCTGTGGGTTTATTAGGATGAAAACCGAAGAAGTGGGCTGGATGCATGAGGTCCCTCAGCCTTGGAGCTAGAAAAACAGGGGAAGTGCAGCAAATGAACTTTTAAAATGTGCTGGAACAACCACCCTGATGACACCATCTATTTTACCCTTATATTGGTGCAGTGAGGTAAAGAGAGGTGAAAGTACATGTTTTGTAGGACAGTGTACTAAGAGTCAAGTGAAATGGGTGGTGTGGGTTTGGTTAATATCTGGCTTTTCATAATGTGCACACTGTGTTGTTAAAACAGTTTATGGCTAAGATTTGAGGCACACACCTGAATCTGGGGACATCTAATGAATTAACTGCTTAATTCAGATCTAATAGCCCAGGGCAGTGTCTGTGTGATTTGTTTTGGCCTTTCAGAGTTAACACCAGCACTTCTCATTATCCTCCTGTGTGTCTGCTGTGATTTCCAACACTTATTTTCATCCCCTTACAGTTGTGTATCTGAATGCACTGGGCTTAAGTCAAGACGGAGTCTACTTTTCTATTTTAGTGTCTCACTTTCCAGCTCGATTTTACAGGTGTGATGGGCAGTTTCTTGCTAACAATTAGAAGCTGGTGCTTGGGAGAATGCTTTGGAAGGACTGGTGATGGGAAGAAGAATAGGGGTAAGGCACCAACAGCCACCAGAAAAAAAAATACAAGCATTTGTAGGAGAGATGGCAAAGCAGATGGTCAAGGCTGCCAACAGTGACAGAGTAGAAATAGAAAAATAAGATTGTTTTGTTTTGGGGTTTTTTTAAAGAAGGGCTAAGTTGCAACTTTTGGGTAGAAGTATGTGGTGCTCGAATTCGTTACAGCTGAGAGGGAGATACAGTCACGGGGCAAGTCACAAGAGCCCCTCTGAATGGCCCTGGTGACTACAGGATACTTGTAGAGCTTTACTGACACCTTGATTACAGTTATAATGCACTTAACTACACAACTCCTTAAAATTAACATCTTATCAGAATTAGTCAACTTAGTTGCTGCTGGTGGATACAGGCTTATTTCTGTGGTGTGTACTTCTCCTGTTTTTTCAGCCATCAGGGTGATTTGGGTTCCAGCTTCCACAGTTATGCTGATGACACATCTGTGTGAGTTGTTTCTTGACTACTCAAAGCCGTTTAATCTCTTTGAATTTACTTGGGATGTCAACATTTTGAAATGTCTCCATGAAAATCTGTCACTATTCTCCTAATCTTTTACTTCATTTCTTTTGCCATCTGAGCTGTACTTCTTGAAGGCGGAGAATTGCCTCTTTTTCAGGATCATATTGCACATTCTGCTTACAAAGTCATCTTTTTAGTACTTGGAAGCATCTTAGAAACCAAACATACACAGAAGAAAGAGTTTTAAATGCTTACCTTTGTAGCAGGTTTTACTTTCCTCAGGATTTACCCCTGTAGAATTTAGTTGCAAACACAACAATGTTTGACTCAACTCTATAAATACACCTT
This sequence comes from Sclerurus mexicanus, assembly GCA_013396755.1. Lineage (NCBI taxonomy): Eukaryota > Metazoa > Chordata > Aves > Passeriformes > Furnariidae > Sclerurus > Sclerurus mexicanus. Next base: position 1,188,258 of record VWZF01002123.1, read on the forward strand.
GTTAATAATGGTTTCTAGCTGAACAGTAGAGGCCAGATCCATTCCTGCTTTTGCAATTGTCAGTGTGATTTGGCTTATGATTTAATTTTAAATGGGACTTGTCATGGATTTAACAAGCAGCTTGAAAGTAAGCGCTGATGGTTTTGAGTGTCTGAACACTCTTGGTATCTCAATTTTTGAGCAGTCTCCTTGAAATTCTTGAATAATTTGACTTCCAAAGTTTGAAGTCAGGAATTTGTTGTCATAAAATTTTAAAATGGCAGTTATCATTTATCTGATAAAAATTGGTAGCCTTTTTTTGTGGCAAGAGAGAGTCTTGTCTACTGTTCAGTCAAAATTCTTAGAGTAAAAGAATGTTTTTATAAGAGAAAGGAACTTGTGGTGATAGGAAATTAAAATAGAGAGGGGGTAGTTTATCACTGGAAACAATATTCTAAACTGATGAGGTACAACACTTTTTTAAGTTGGATAATACCTGAACTAGATGTTGAGAATTGGTGAATTTTCCCTCTCACATCCAGCTCTACGAAGACTCTCACAAGTCCATTGGAGTAACTGGTGGTTCCGTATTAGACACAGGAATTTTTTGGAGGAAGAAATCTTCAAATGAAATTTTAAAAGTTGTTATTATCTGATACTTGCCTAGATATGTTGCAGTAGTCCACCCTAAAAATTTTGCTCCAGGTACCACCTACTGCTTAATTTCCATTTTTGAAGAACTCTAATAAACCAGAAATCAGCCTTTTTATCCCATACCACTACACTGAGTTGGTCTGTTTGACTGATTGTAGGTTATGGTGTGGAAAGTGCCTTGTTACCTAGTAGGTGAGATGTCCTATGCATTTGAAAAAGAAAGTATGTTTGTCTGTAGTGCCCTATGTTTCTTTACGCCATTTGATACTATTGATCACAGAAGCTTCTCTCTTGCCTCCAGGAAGCTTGAGGGGTAAACAGAAACACCCTTAAGTGACTTAGATCCTTCATCTCAGATTAAAGCCAAAAATTTGACTGGGGCAAATGGTTTTCCATGTCAGCAACCATCCCCTGAGAGCCTCTGCGAGGGTTATTCCTTTTCTCCCCTTGTAAAGTATCTATGTGATTCCACTGAAAACTGGTATATATATCCTATAATTTTTAAAGAAATCATTTATAAGCAACATGGATTCTCATGGATTCAGCATTTAAAATCCTGCCCTTTTCCTTATTACCTATTATTTTTTAGTTAATGAAAAAAATTAATTTTCAGTATGCACTCGTGCTGCCGTCATATGGAAAAAATACTTCAAATGAAATAATTTTAAAGGCTCACCTCTGTAATCACCTCTACTCCTCCATTATATTCCTCCGTTGAATCTCCTCCATACCACACCAGGGTCCATCCCCCAGTGATGTGACTTATGACATCCTACTTGTCTTCTCTTTCCATATCTATGCCTTTGCTCTCATCCCATGAAATGCTCCTCCTGAACTGGTAAACTGCAAGGCCACTACCTTTTCCTTATATAAACTACCCTTTTTTTCGTTCCTCCCCCTCCCTTTTTTTTTTTTTCCTGCAATGCCTACAGGATATCTAATTAAGTACTGGAACTATCTTTCATAAAGCAAACATTGCCATCAATTTCACCACAGGTCGGGCTGGACTGGAAACATGCTTACTCATTATCTGCATGAATTTCAAAAATATGTCTAATTGATTAAAAGTCAGTGGGACTTGGTTTTCCAAGTTACCCCAGGGCTTTTGAAAATCCCTCTTTGTGAGGGATAAAATCAGCAGTGAAATCTGCCTTCAACAAGTAACCACTTTCTATGTCTTTCCTTCCTATGTCCTCTTTCATAACTTATCAGATTCCTATTGTGTCATATCTTACATTAATTTCTAAGATGTGTAGGACAGTTTAAGTCCTTCAATCTAATCAGAGACAATGATGCAGTTACGGGTCTAGAAAAGGTAAAGGAAGCTCTGAAAGGTGATCTCTGTGGAGACACTCAATCACAGAAGTTGTGAAGTCAATGCCCCCCACGATGTCTTCACAAGAATAAAGTACATTCATATCCTTCCTTTAAGGATACTTGATTTCTGATTTATCAAATGCTCAATGTATTTTATTTGATGGGGCTTGATATAGTCTATGTGAGACTTCATGGAAGTAAATATAGTAATGTGGATAAGGAGTTTGAAAACCACTGCTATAATAGGTGCAGGACAGTAATGTGAAATCAGTTGCTCTGACCTGTTGAGAGGAAATGGGAAATCAATCACTTGTGCACTTGGCAGAAGTGGTTTGGAAGTAATGGCTACAATCTACCTAAAATCTCTGATGGGTTTTTTGCTCCTCCTCTTCCTCAGCCTCCCCTATCCCAGGCAAAGGACAGCAGTCATGTTGCAGTCCTCCAGATATTGTTCCCGGTTTTGCCTGTGTAGGGTAAAAAGTGACCCTCTCCCTGCGATCCTGCAGACTGTTTGTTTGCATCAAGGTAAACATTTAAATGTCACCTAAATGTAAAAATAGGTAGGAGGCACATTAAGGAAACTTCATCTCCACTTCACATCAACACCACTAAACACATTGTTACAACGGTGACTAAAACTGTCTAATAATATCATCAGTGGCAACTGGTCAGTTAAAATGTTTTTTAATTGTGACTTGAATGTGTTTATCAACCTCTTTTTGTGACATTAAAAAGACAGCAAGAGAAACACATGGAGACATTGTCCTCGAGGGAAAGGATTAATCATCAGTGAGTGAGCAGGCCTAAGCAGATGGTCAGCTAAGCTTTCCTGAAGTCATTTCTTCCATCCACCATTCAGTGTCACTGCCAGAAATGAGAAGAAGTGTTATCTTGACATTGAACATCTTTATAATAAAATCACTAATTGGTGTCTAACATCAAAGGCTTTATAGCTGTAAAATTGCAGCGGAGGTAGCTAAGTGGTTGACTGGGTTTCATTTTATTAAATGCTGTTTCACAAACCCTTCCTTAGTGTAGTAGACACTGTACTATCACTGGGAGACCTCTCTGCTCTAATGGTGTGTCTCCGTTATCTCTGTTCCAAACACAACAACCGGGAGTGTTTTAACAGCAAAGCAGATGAACATGTCACTGCCATCGTGCTGTTATTTTGCATGTATTTCATGTAACGCTCGTATTTTACAGGAGATGTTCTTCAGGATTCCGTTCTCAGATTTTTCTTGTCTTTTTGGCAACCAGAGAGAGTCTGTCATATTAAATTATCACTTTTGGTCTTGGAAATATATTTTTATGAAAGCTGAAAATGTGTCAGCGTTGGACATCTATGAAATTCTCATGGTTTATTAAGGATTTCTTTTTCTTTTATCCTTCCCCCTTTAGCCAGGAGCTTTTAGGGAAAACATTTCTTTCCCTATTAGCCATCCACTTTTTTTTTTTTTTAAAGGTACAATCAAATCTGGGTTGGAAAGAGTTACATATTACAGCAGTTATGTGAATATAACAGTTCTTTTTATTGTAATTTGTATGTGTAGGTCTTGTTCCCATCACCCATTTTTTCATCTAGCAAATCTTCCATCGAGTGACTACTGAGAGCCAGATTGTGGCTTCACTACGCCAAAGCCAGTCTGGAGTAATTCAGACACTCTTGAGAGCACCTTTGGTGGTGCTTGACCCCAAGGCAACCAGTATGATGCTGCTGTGCTGGAAATTGGGCCTGATCTGAGGTTCGTTTAAAGAAATAGAAAGAACCTTGTGGAGAGTAACAGCCTCCAAACCTGGCTTTCAATTCTTTCACAGTGAAATTTGAAATTTGCAGAGAGGGTTAATGCCTGGAAAATTACATAAATATGTTATGTCATAATATTATATGTCCCAAAATATTGGTAAAGGGTGTTTTTCCCAGAGATTAGAGCATTAGTGAAAAAATAATGATTAACCTTTAAAATCAGATTGGCATTTCTTTTTTCTCCAAATGTAGAATTAATACGCATTTTTTAATCATTAGTGTAATTTTCAGGATGATACTTTTGTTCTTTTGGCTGTTGAACTGTTACGGCTGCTAGTAACCCTTCAAATTGTTTGCTTCATTCAAGCATTCTTTTTTGAATAATTCATTAGGCATTATTATCCAAGCGTGGAACACCTCATTTAGCACTGGTGATCTTTTCCTTATGTGTAGCTGACAGGCAATCAAAGTTTTTATCAGTGCAGAAAATTTGCAATTCAGAAATGTAGTTGCAGCAATTAGTAGCTATCAGGTAGCATAGGAAGGACAGCTTCATAAAAAGAGAGAGTTGAATGAGCTCAACTGATGTTAGCACAAAAGTAATGGATAAAACTAACCAGCTGTTTCTAAATTTACCAAATGGAACATTCCTTTTTCTCAGAATAGAGGCTTTAATTAACTTTGTGTTATGTGTGGTTTCAGGAAAGGAGAAGCGAGTAGGTGACAGAACATCCCTCTTTTGGTGCCCTTCACTTAATTTTGTAATTGTATTAGGACGTCCTGTCACTGCAGGACAAACATCCACGTTTCTCTTTGCTCACCTAAGGTCCACCAAAGAGCAATGAGGTTTTTTTGAAGGTGTGGCAGGTTTGGTTTTTTCCTCTCTCTCACTGCAAATATTGATGCTTTTGTGCTGCTGCAAGAAGGTTGCTGAAGTCTGGGCAGCTGAGGTGTTTCAGCGAGCACTCGAGGTGAACTCCCAGCGTGGCTTCTGCAGTGACTCTCAGGCTCAGAATACAAATAAATATTTCTAGGAAACAAGGTGGGAGATGAGGTTATGGAAGCAGGAGGAAAGAATGAAATCTTATTTTCATATTTTACCAATCAGTCTAGCTCATTTCGATATTGCAGATTGGGAGATGTTTGTGCTGGATTTGGCCCGATGAGTCATATTCTGGAAAGTTCAAAATGAAGAAGAAAGCATTAGTGGCACTTCCCATCTACAGTGTTCACTGGACCCCTGGAGGAGACCTGGGCATTGGTCTTGCTCCTGGGATGATTTATCTGGTTTGGAGTGGACTTTTTCAGGATTTAACTTCAAAGCCACTTGGCCTGCCAAGCCCTCACATTCTGGTAAGTGCTCTAATTGGTTAGTGACTGAATGACTGTCACAGCTCCATCACCTCCTCCCACCGTTTTTGGAAGTAAGAGTGCTCCCTGACCTCCCTTATGGTTCTTATTTGACTAAGAAGTTTCCTGGCACTGGATCCCAGACAAGTTTTGTCTGCCTGCTGCCCCAAACAGGGCTGTCAAGAGGCACAGGCAGAAGAGGAATCACCTTTCCCCAGGGTGCAGCAGCCTGGCCACAGGGCAGCACGGGGCGAGGGCCAGATCCCCTTCTGAGGTCCCTAACTCTCACTGAGCACTCCAGACAGAACCTACAGGCGTGTGAGGGCAGAACAGCCCGACTGATTTAAGAACAGGAAGGTATGTGGAGCAGGGCCCTACATCAAATACTTACATGTCATGATAATGGAGACTGCGAAAACTGGGAGGAAGCACAGAAAATTTGTTGCAATGTAATTTAGAAGCATTTAAAACCTCCTCTCTTCAAACAATGCTTTTAAAAGCACCAGTATCGAGCCACACGTGGAGACTGGGAGCATTATTTTATCCATTGTGTTATCTGCTTCCTTTTAGTGAAATGAAACGATGCCACGTTTCACATACTGTTTCTTCCCCTGACAGCAGCCACGGGGCTCAGGAAACCGCTCGGAGCAGCGTGGGCCATCTCCAGCAAACGCTCCCATCTGGGGAGGCACTTGGGAAGCTGCAGAGGAAGCAGGTGTGCAGCTGCCAGCCCCCACTCCCCACAGGGAAAACTCTGCCTTCCCAGCAAAAGGAACCTCCTGGCGCGTTCTCCCGTCTCGGGGGTCTGCCTGGCCTTTTGCTGACAGCGTAATTTCCTCAGGAGTTTCAGGGTCTGACATCTCTGTTCATGACCCTTTTTTCTAAGCAACGTTAATATCTGCTGCAGGTTTGGCAGGTGCAGCGTCCGCTAATTGTGTCTGCATCACCAGGCCTGATTCAAACACCCCCCTAACATCGGAATTTCTACCTGGGCGATGAACAGACGTCCTTTTCTCCTGGAAGGGATGCGCTGCTCACTTGTGAACTCTTGGCCAACAATTTCTCGGCAAGAAGAAACATATAGTTAGGAAATTTGCCTAAGCCATTATTGTGAAAACTCATCAGCGCGCCTGATGGAACTGAATAGCATTTGCCAGTCTGAATTATGGCTTGTGTCACAGGCACAACCAAAGCTCTTTTGTAAGATGAGCAAGGGGACATCTACGTCAAAAAGCCAGAAATAGTTGATATAAACTTGACTGAAGTGGCCATCTGAGGTGGTGAAAAGCAGCACAGTGGGAATCCACAGTGACCAGACGCTGTGCCAGGCAGAGGGTAAGTCTGGGCTGATGAGCTGCTATGGCAGAGAGCTTCCCATCCCTTGCAATCCAGTGAAGCATGCCTAACCTGGCACTGATTACTCATCCCTGGCACTGGTTTCTCTGTCCCAATTCATTTTTCAGAAATAAATAAGATTTTGAGAACATGCTTTCTTCATAATAAAAAAATAAACATAAGATCTCCCTGTGATCTCTACCACAACTCGCCACCTAATTAAGTATACATTTTAAATATAAATAGTATACTAAAATAACAGTTAATTAACACTAGATTTCTGTCCCAACTGCTTCTCTCTACCAGAAAATGCTGAGAAGCTTCTGAAATCCCATATTTTTCTTGACATCACAAATATATGTGTATTGATTTTAACATTGGGAGAAGCTAGAGAAATGTAGGAAAGGGAAACAGAGAAATCTCAGTCTTGATAATTCTGAGATATTTTTCCCCAAAATTTAAACTCTCATTACTTCTAATTGAACAAACCTGTATAGCTCATTTGGATTGTGAACTAACAGGTGCTTCCAAGACTGAAAGGAATCATCTTCTGCACACCCTGGCTTTGCCAGAGAGTCGCATTCCACCCAAAGTATAGCTTCTAATGCTTCTGCATTTTTTGGTGGACTTTTTTTTCTTTTTGAAGGGGGGATTGTTTTTAAATGAAACCAACTTGATGTTACAGCAAAATTAAGCTTCAGTAGTGAAACACAGGAGGGAATGAGAACCTTTGCATGAATAGCCCCACCATACTGGCTGTGTCTTTCTCTTTTAATCCTGTTTCAGTTGCTACACAAGTTCCCAGGTTGGCCATAAATACTTTAATGACACTTTTCAGAACTGCATAGGACCAGTTCCGATTCTATAAGGCTGATGCAACAATATGTTGAATCAAGTCATTCCTTATGATTAAGCTCAGGTCCCTATAAAGCTTTTGGGAGAGTGAGAGTCACACAGCCTAAGAGCCTCCCGTGCCTACTTCTGCTGCTCCAAATCCTGCCAAAAAGGTTAAAAGGACTTTGAGGTCTGCGGCAAGGTGCATACTCTTAAATCTGTACCACTGAAGTATGAAGACCCTACTGCAAGGTGACATCGGTAAGTGCTAAGAGATGTCATTGTGTTGTTGTTGTTTTCTGCAAACCTCCCCTTTGCTTCATTTGCTTCCTCCTTCGTCTGTGGAGGAAGTGGCTGAGCACAAGTACCTAGTCAACACATCTCTCGTTATTACTGTTATTATTTTGGCAGAGGTTGGTCTGTCTTCACTCTCACCTGGGTGTGGAGATGCCAGCATGATGATTTATCCTCTGAAACTGAACCTCTGATAAATACTAAAGTTATGGGGAAAGACTTCCCTGGCCAGTCAAAAGTTTTAGAGAAGCTTAATGCTGATGAATCTATCGGCGAAGGGCAAATTTCCCTGACGAATTTGTCCCCTAAACTTTTCCAATAACACTGGCCACTGAGGTTGACATTGAGCAGCAGAGCAGGAGAGCCAAATCGCCAAGTGAGTGTTTCCCAAAGACTGCTGTGTAACCATTCCCACACCCAAGACATACCGTTCCATCTGGTCTCATCGTTTTTTCTAAGGGCGGTTTCTTTCTTCTCTAATTATTTTTTCACAAATCAAACCAAGTCATTACACCGTCATAGAGCATTAATCACCTTATATAACTTCATAGTAGTGACACACAAAAATATAACATGTAATAGAAAAATAAGGGATGATGATGCATGTGTGGAAAGAACTGCAAGGCAGAGAATATGCTCTGAATGTGTCACCACTTTCTCAGGTATATCACAGAAAACCTTGAGGTTGTCTAAAACACCTGAGATGTAATCCATCTCAAATCCATCAGAAAAACCTTTTATGTATTGCTAGGAATTAATTACTTTGTAGATATAGGTTTGAAAGATAACCAAAGCACTAAAGACTAGAAAATATATTTAAAAGGATGGACAGCTAAAGACATGCTTCATGCCGACATGAAGCCAACATGAAGCCAACACAGCTTTCCTGCCAACAGGACTTTTGCTGTGACTTCACTGGAACACAAGAATAACCATAAGGGCTCAGAGGAAGGCATATCTCAGCATCCTGTCTCCAGCAGTGGCCATAGCAAGTGCCTCGGGTCGAGTGAGAATAAGGCATGCATCTATGATATTTGCAAATGGTAATATTGTCCTAGGCTCAAACTGGGTCTGATTCAAAAGCTTGCCTGAGTCTAATGCAATTTGTCTGTTTAAGTGCCCTCAGTAAATCTCTTTCAAGTGCTTGTCCAGTCTCCCCTTTCCAAATCCACATCATCTGCTGGCAAGTAGATCATACGTTGAGGGGCAGATTACAAGTTTCTATATCTTGCTTCCTTTTGATAAAAATAAGAACACCTTTCGAGATCCACAGTGGTCAGCTATCTGGAGACTTCCTTTGGTAATTTCTGAAGGAAAAACTCTTGTGAACAGTTTTGATAAAATGCCTCAATTGATAGGAAATATTACAAAAGTCGCATAGGGTTTCTGTTCCTCATTTCATTTCAGCATTGGCATATCACCAAATATGGAGCTTTAGGTCTTACCCTTGTCTTGAATGACAAATGTTAGTGGATTCCAGATGCTTTAGTAGCTCACACAGTGTTAGTAGCATTATGATAAAGCACTCAGATTACCAGCTGGTCTAGAGTTATGTGTTTTAAATGACATCCACTCCCTTTTGGAATTACCTGTCATTTGTATACGCAGATACCGTATTTTCACATGTATTTAAAAAAAAAAAAAAAGAAAGAAAGCATTGTTTGAGTTTTATAATCTGAATTCCTTGTGATTTTAGTGGAGCCTAAGAGTGCTATGTGTTGTCTCTGTAGGAGGGTCCCATCACAAAGTTCAGATTTGGAGCTGAGCTTCCACCAGTCTATGGTTGTTATAGTCTATTATTTTTGTGGGGGTCTTTCCCCAGAGGTAGATAGGATTTCAACAGGCCACTCTTAACATCACTAAGGATGCAAAACTGAATAGCCCCGTGACTCCCAACCACTTTAGACCAATGAACCACAGTCAGCCATTGATATGTCTTGCAAACTCCCCATCATTGTAGAGGGTCTGGGACAGGAGGTGACAGGACAGAGACATAAGGCGTTCCAGTCAAGGCCCATGTCATACAGAACTGACTTATTCATACATGGTGCTGTTTGGTATTTTCCTGGGGCATGTGGAGACTATTTATTAGGACCTCAAGGATGACAAGGGATGAGTCTACCACAGTTTGGAGACTGTAACAATGCAAAAGAATTCCAAGACTGTTGTTAGGAGTCACCTTTGCTAATAAAAAAGAGGGAAATAGTGTTGCTTGACACTGGCTAGACACTGCTAGACCTGGGCAAAGTCTGTTGGGAGACACAGACAAATGGCTTGGTGCCTTACAGTGATTACAGGAAATAAGATTATCAAGCTGGTGGTCTGTGAAAAAGGAATAAAGTTTGATTTGGTCCAGAAGAAAGAAAAATACATGCATAAAACCTTTTAGGTACTGCTACAAAATATATCTATGTCTGTATCTATTTTTATACATGTGAAATGAACTGTAGACCTCTCTTTTGCGGTTATACTTACCTGCCTTCCTTCCTATTCAAGGAGCATCACACAATGACTAAGGAGTGTGATCGTGGCTCTTATTGAACCAAGAGTGTCTTGTCAATTAGTAGCCTAATTATTGACTTGAGATTGTATGAGAAAAATCCCACATATTCAAATTAATACTGGATTATAAAACTTTCTGCTGTGGCTGTATATTTGTATCATTTGCTTCTAAGTGCTGTCAGTAGCCCTTCCCTTGCTCTGTTGTTTGGTGCCTTGATTAGAGCAGAACAAATGCTCTCATAAGTATCAACCTTCACTGTTTCTCCACTCTTCTTGGAGTTCCTGTGAAATAGTTCCTAATGCTAAAGAGAGACTATAACACTCTAAACCTCAGGCATGTAGGAACAGCAAAAAGGTGTTGCCAGCTATGGGAAAGACAGAAAACCTCTTTTCAAATCCCTGTGAACGGGTTAATGCTGTTGCTAGGAAAAGATTTGCCCTTTTACAGATCTGAAGGGAGGTAATGTTGACAGTAAGGAGTAGAGACCCAGCAAGGTTTTAAGTTTTTGTGTGACTTTTATTTCAGGAAAGGAAAGGGCATTGACAACAACAGCTGCCTGTAGCACAGCTTCCCCTCCTTTTTTTTACACTTGACTTCTAATATGGATTCCAGGCATGATTCAGCAAAGAGGGATTTTTACAGACATGGGCTGGCAGTATTAGAAAAAAATGATGCAAAAAAACCAACCCTGGAATAACATAATGGGCTTTCTTTGATACATCTAAAATTTAGATCTTAGCAATCTTGCACAAGCCTTAATTTGTAAGAGTTTTATGGATCTCTCGCTTGAACAGAGAGTTGTTTGCTGGGAATGCAGACTTGGTCTAATGGGGCTCACTGGTCTGGCTCAAGGATGGTCCCAGCTCACCTTGAGCCTCAAAATGAAAAAGATAAAACCACTAAGTTGCATTATCTGGAGATTCATTTTGTTCTTATTTAAGCACATGGCAATAGACAAGGAAAGATTTTTTGATCCAGAATTGCCAGAAATTGTGCTGACAGCTGAGGTACTTTATCCCTCGTTCTTAGGTAAGTGCTCCCCTTCCAAACCTGGGACATTTTTTAGCTTGAGGAACAGATTTTTAAAGACAACAATAAACCCCTGGAGCTCCTCCAGCCTCTCCCCATGCCCCAAGACAACAGCAACTGTTTCTAAACCATACCTACTAGATTGAAACCTGTATACACACAAACTAGTCACCTTAAGTAGGCAGCTATGAGGAATCACGGGTTGGTTGTATTAAATCACACTGGGCATACATAACTACAGGAAAAGGAGAGGAAAAAAACTTCTGAGAGAGACAGAAACTTGATCAGTGTGGGAGTGATTGATTTTTTCAGACGATTGTGAGAGTTGGTGGTTATTGTATTTTAGCATATGATTAGAACAGCTTACATTTGGGTATTGTTGAAATCTAATGGACAGTGGATAATCTTCAGCAATTTAAGTGTGAATTAAAATGACGAACGTCTCCGTTTGTTGAAATGGTGGCACAGTCAGGTGAGGTCCCTGGTGGCTGAAAAAGGGAAACTTTGTACTCATTGTTTTGAAGGGAAAAAGGAGGACCCTGGGAATTACCGACCTGTCAGCCTCACCTCTGTGCCTGGGAAGATCATGGAACAGATCCTCCTAGAAGCCCTGCTAAGGCTCACGGAGAACAGGGAGTTGATTCAAGACAGCCAGCATGGCAGGTCCTCCCTAACCAACCTGGTGACCTGTGATGTAGTGATTACATCAGTGAACAAGAGCTACAAATGTCATCTATCTGCACTTCTGTAAGGCCTTTGACATGGACCCCCACAGAATCCTTCTTGCTGAATTGGAGAGATGTAGATTTGATGAGTGGACTGCTCAGTGGATGAAGAGTTGGCTGGATGGTTGCGTCCAGAGGGTAGTGGTCCATGGCTCAATGTCCAGATGGAGATGGGTGACAAGTGGTGCCCCTCAGGGGTCTGTGCTGGGACCAGTATTGTTTAATAATGTTTAATATCTTCACAAATTACACAGTGGGATCAAGGGCACCTTCAGCAAGTCTGCAGATGTCACCAAGCTGAGTGGTGCGAGTGACACACCTGAGGGACAGGATGCTTTTCTCCTGGCACAGTTCTACATGCAAACTGTAGCTGGAAACATTTCTGTTTAGTTGCAGACTGCAAGAGTGACAGAATGGGAGAGTCCAAAGAGCTGAGAAGAATAGATTTAGACCAGCTATAAGGAAGAAATTTTTTACAGTGAGGGTGTCCATCACTGGCCACAGATTGCCCAGAGATGTGAGAGATGCCCCATCCCTGGAAACATTCAAAGCCAGGTTGGATGGGGCTCTTATGAGCAAGCTGATCTAGTTGAAGATGTCCCTGCCCGTGGAAGAGGGGTTGGACTAAATGACCTTAAATGTCCCTTCCTACCCAAGCCATTCTTTGATTCTATGTTACTGGTAGAAATAATTTATGCAGCTGATAAGAGCAATACTGTATTGATAGAAACATTAGAAGGAAGCCTGTGAATTATGGATGGCAGCACAGGCTGTCATAAAGCACTTTGCAACTTTAAGTCCCCAGAAGCTTATACCAATAGTGTCCATACCTTCTTCCTTCTACTCCTCAGTAATTGAAGACTACTCTTTTGGGTTGTTTTTTTTTTTTTTAATCAATTTAAACTGGCAAGGTCAGTCCAAATATTTTTCATTAGCATGTGTGTCCTCTAATGGTTTGGGAAATCTCAAATTCACACAATTTATTGGTTCTAGGACTGGCAAAGGAACAGGAGAGAAGTGACTGACAAAGACTACACAGTGCTGCTGTGTGCACAGAGATGTGAATGTAGCTACCATTTTGACACTGAAGTTTTAATAATGCTTTCATTTTCTCTTAAGATTATCAGAAATTGAGACTCATCCCTTGCAATCCCTGTGTTAATTGTGGCTGTTTATGATAATAACTTTCTTGATTATTTTGGATGATTTGAGTTCTGAGACTTTTCTCATATATATGAGTATGTCTGCATGTTTTAAGATATGAAAATTGCTCTGGTGTATTCCTGTTAAATTGCATGGTAATAACTATAACAATATCCCACATAAATTATGACTGTGGAGACTTACCTACTTGTCCTTGCCTCAGCTAATTATATTTCATCCCCATTCACTTTTTTCATGCTGTCACTTCAAATGTATATTTTTTGGTTCTCTAGCTCTGCGGTAGCTCCAGTACATTCCCTGACAGCAGGGTGGGTTACAGTTACAGTGGGGAGACTTGCTGGACTAAATGAACTGAAATGAAAGATATTTTAGTCTCCTGACATACAATCCGCCAGTATCTGTACGGAAAGCACTCATTTTTTTTTAATGAATGAATATTTCTGACGCATAATTCAAATGCCCGAAACAAAGCACATCTGGGGACAGATTCAATGCAAAGGCAGTCCAGAGAGGTCAGACCCTGCCCCTCCTTTTTTCGGGGGGTTGGCCCAGTGATGTGAAGCCCAGCATGAGGACCGGGCTCTCTGGACCCTGCACAGGGAGGACTGGGCTGCCCAGAAGGACAAACCTCTAAATCTTGCCCCTCTAGATGCATTAAACAGTTGCAAACACAAAGGGTGGGATTGTGCTCTGACTTCTGCCCATCATTCTCCAGGGCTCAGTTGTCCAGACCTGCACATTTAACATACATTAGCTTATGTTTTACGTTATTTTTACTTAATATAAGGGCGCTTGCTCAGGAAGGGACAGACATGAATTCCTGTCCCTACTCAGTCCAAAAAGATCCAAACTGTTACACCCCAGGAAAACAACCCAACCCAGGAAGCACCCAAAGTGCAGCCAGCCCTCCAGGTAAATTTCTGTTTATTTTTAAAAGCAATTTACCCTTGAAAAGACCATTTTTTCGAGGAAACACATGGCTGTAGGTTTTACTTGGGGTGGGTGGATGTCTTTAGAGAGCAGCCTGGCTTGACAGAGCAGCATTTTGTTGAAAGGACAGGTCTGGCTGCACATGGTCTGAGGCTCCAGAGGAGCTGAGGGCACACTGTGCCCTGTCCCTATGCCTTCTGGTCCATGTTGTCCCAGAGGAGCACTGCTGTTATTCAGGGACCTCTTTAGTTAAAAACTATGTTTTCAATGAGGGTTTTTAACACTTGAGTAAGTGCCATAGTACCAATGCCACGTAAGTTACACAGCACGCTGTTAGCAAGGTAAGGCAGGTTTGTACCTTCACTGTGAATGCCTCAGTTCACCACTCAGATCTCTGCCATTTACATTTTTCCGTTTTCTAAGGCATTTATAGCTCTCTAAAACATCCCCTTGTACTTTCCATGTCCTTTTTGTAAAAAATAACAATAAAAAAATTAAAACTCCTCGAGGGGAGGATGATTTTTTTTTTTGTCAAAACACTTCTCTGCTTCATAAAAAATGAAGTGTTTCAGTCAGATTTAAACCCACAATTTCCAAAAGATTTACGAGTTATTCTGGTGACATTGCTACTGTATTAGCCTTCCTGTTCTCTCCCTGGCTTCTTATACTGTCAGATATTATCAGAGTACCTGAGCATCTCACGCATAAAATCAATAGCAAAAGTAAAATCTCTACAGGGGTTCATACTCTCTGGCAATGCTCCCTTCTCACTGGTAAAAAATTTTTTCTTGAGTCAGGGATTTTTACTTGATTTTGAAGAGCGGAGAGGAGAATGTTCGGCAATAAATGTGGTATTTGATTCACGTGAGCTGCACCCACAGAAAAAAAGGATCCTTAGAGGTCCCGGTGGCCACTCCTGAAGACAGCTACCCCAGGGTCCCCCATGCCCAGTGGGATGAGCATCCATGTGCCCACCCACACGGGTGACATGGGCTGGGGCTCAGGGTATGACTGACCACAGTCTCTGCCCCTGCACAAGTGGGATCATCACCTGCAGCCAGGCTGGGTGGCCTTTGGCCCACATGGTCCCTGGCATAACCCCTTATTTGAAGCACTGGCCTTATCTGACTTCCACACCTTCCCTGAAATGTTTAATTTCTGTTAAATTCTGTACTTTGTTTGTTTCTAAAGCCCTGTCTCACATCTGTCTTTGGAAGTACTTCACATCTTGATTTGCCTCCTCCACACCTTTTTTGCCATGTTTCTCTGCCTCATGAGTCTCTTTTTCAGGATAAATAGATGCTATTTAGTTTCTCCTCATACAGAGGCTCTCCCATACTTCAGAATATTCCCATCTCTCTTGTCTGAAACTTACCACTATCTCCTTTTTCACAGTGAGAGACCAGTAGGGCAATGAATTACATCAGGTATGGATGCACCAAGGGTTTAAACAATGGCATAGTGATGTCTGCTGTTTCTTCTGTCTTTGTTTTCATCTTTCTGTGCACAGGGGCACTGATGAAACTCCTCTTAATAATGTCACCAGTGTCATTGTAGAGTCTTCTTTTGTATTGTCATTTGTGTTGCATTTTAGAAAGGAAGAAGTATTTTTAGTAACATGTGAAGCATAAAAACAGGTGCTGCATCTTTCAGTTTCACAATTTAACCCAAATGGCTTTCTGTGTCATTAGCTTCATGCAGCCCTGCTGAAAAGAACTATAAACTACAATCTAGGCTAGTTTTTTTCCACATAAAATTTCCAGCAGCAGCATATGTGCTTGTCGTGTAGTTGGGGCTGGTCCAAGCCGTGCAGAAGCGCGTTGGATAGGATGGTGCCCGCAGTCACCCTGCAGTGCTGCGCTCCCGAGAAGAGATGCCAAAGGGCTCCTGGTTATCTCCACCACATGCCAGCCACCCCAGCAGGGACAGCACGATGGAGCCCTGTGGTCTTCTGCAGGGCCCCTGCTCCTCACAGTGGGTACCCGGGGCTTTGTCCCAGCCTCATCCTGACACCAAGAGGAGTTTGCCATCAGCAGTAGGTCTCAGAGTGGTGTCTCATTGCTGCTGGTGGCCCCTGCACTGCTGGCAGACATCCGTGCACCCCGATGTCATTGCAAAGGGGGGACTGGCAGACTCCCATGCTTTAGCAAATCAAACACTGGTGAGCAGACCCACATGTGCAATGGGTCCAGGCTAAGTGAATTTGGTGCCAGAGTAATTTGGTTCCCATACACCCCTACCATGGTGAATTTTCCTCTGAGAGGCCCACGTAGAGCTCACGCTCAGGTTGTTTGTGGTGAGCCGACACCACAAACAATGGTTTGTGGTGAGATGTGAGCTGACACCAGCACCCATTTCACAGACAGCTGTTCTTAACTGCAGCCCTCCTTTGTGCCACCCACATAAAATAAGCTGCACTGTAGATGTGGTTTCCAGCAGTGACACTGGTATGAGTTAACCCAAATTTTGGGAATCCAAGCTAAAAGAGAGCTGATTCTTCCGAAACTGCAGGGTATCCAGCCCTGGAAAACAAGTGTTACCATTCACTGCCCTTAGTCATGTTGGGGGTAACCATCCCTCTGGCTAGGGAAGCAGCTCCTGGTATTTGCTCTTTTATTGCTTGTCCTGAAGCAAGCATATTCCAGCCAGATTAGAAAATCTGAGACATCAGTTTGTACTGCTGATTGGCAGCTTTTTCTTCTGCAGTAAGTGCAGGATATTTCTCAGGCTGCTTTGCAAGCAGTCACCTCTGAGTGCTCAGCAGAACAGACCATAGTCTCACATGCGACTCTTTCTCAACAGTGCTATTGCTGCTGTAAGTCTGAGAAACAGTTATCGCTACAGCCCACAAAATTCATATGCTATCCCAACACTTGGCCCATTTCCCAATTTTTTTTCCATGCTGCAGGACCAGTAACCTAATCTATGTTGTGTTCCAGGAAAACTGTGAGCAAGATTGAAGCATTGCAAGTTGTTCTTTGTCCTTGCCACGGCTGTGGTGAAATGTAGATGGTGAATCAATTCAATTATTATTTCCTTGCTTTCCCACTAACTTCCACCTGAAAAGCGTAGCCTGTTTAGATGCTATGAGTCTGAACTTGGGATCACTTGCAATAGCAATGTTCATTCACTATTATTTTGTTGAAGCAATGTAAAAAGACAAGGTTTAATCTGTGAAATGGGCCATCTGTTCCCATACAAACTGCATAATAGAATGCACAACTATTTCAATTAATACAGTAAACCATCTTTAAGCAATACGAATGATTTTGTATACATTTTTGGCAGAAGATGCCATCATCTTCTGCTCTAATTTTTCTTGATTTTACCTCCTTATCTTTTCATTTAAAGAAAAGGAATGACAACTTGTCTCACTGGGAGAAAAGTTTGCTCATAGATGGATCAGGAATAATTAAACCAAATGGTACTGCAAACTCCAGCAGACAGGATATCTCCATTACAGAGAGTAATGTTGTCATTTCTTTGACCATCCTCCCATCAATCCATCCATCAACAAATTAAAGCTGGCTAAAGAGCCACTTATCTTGAGTGCTTTTTACCCTGATTGCTGTCAATCTAGGTAAATAAATATTTTCCCTAGGCAGAGTTTACATATTTAACCATGTTTCAGGAGACAGTCCCCTTGCTACTCATACATCCAGCAAACTACACATGCTTTTGCTGTGTTTCCTGACTCACCTCAACCACATATTGCAACTTCATTGAATAAGCCCTACTCCCTCTGACTCCCTTTGGTCTGTCTTCGAAGATGGGATGACTAGGAGGCTGCAATAAAATTTGCAGACTGAAAAATGTTTAGAAATGAATTTTATTCCCTTAGGTTGGAAAAGCCTGGTCTCCCATGCAGGATGTACAGCAATAACGAAACAAGGGTATGCAAGAAAGAAAAACTAAACAGCAGAGCTTTATCAGTAAGGAATATGGCAGTGCTACTGCATCTGACTTTCATCGTTTAAACCATGACACCGTAAATTACTTTAGGGCTTCATGATGCACATAAACATGATATGAGCAGCATTTTATTTGCTATCTAATAAATATGTATGTGCCAGTGAATACACTGTTAAAGATATTACTTTCTTCCTATTATTTATTTTTCACTTAATTGATACATCGTATGGTTCACATCCTGCCCGCTGCCTATCAGGCAGAAGCAAAGGAATAGCTGTCTTAGTTATTAGTATTAATGTATGCCTGGTGCTTTTCAAAAGGCACTCACAGACACACATGCGCACAGAAGGGGTGACATTTCCCTCCTACCCAAGTCAATAGGCTGTGCACCACTGCTGTCAGCAGCGACAGGGGCTGCTCCCACAGCTACTGCTACCGCATCAGGGCATGACTGAGAGCAAAGGCGCTGCTGTGGGCAGAGCTGGAGAGCTGCTAGGGAAGCACGAGGGGAGCAACCACCTGATATTCCCTGCTGGTCATTAAGGACAATTGTCTTTCCCTCTCAAAGACCTTGCAAGTGTGACGGCTTGTTGGCACTGGCTGGGGAGCCACACGTCCGGTTTTCACATTGGTGTTTCACAGCCAGCACTGGAGCCACAAGAGCAGGCAAGGGAGTGCCATGCAGCCCGTGCTGTGGAAGGCACAGCTTGAAGGCAAGGTCCTCTGAGCGAGGCACAGATGTGTCTGCTGGCCTGATACCTCCCACCCATCACTCCTGCAGGCTGCCCCTGAGCTGTCTCCTGCCCGTTCACCTGAGGTCCTACTCAGTGTGATCTCATTACCACAAACCCACCATGTTTCAGTTGTTGGATTTCCCTACCATGAAGGCAGGACATAAAAAAATGCTTTTGCAGTGGCAACATGTGTGCTGGATAATGCTGCAGTGGTGTCCATGGAAAACACTGGTTTAAGAAAGATAAGGATGGCTCTTCAAACAAGTTAGAGTCAGAAATAGCAGTATGGCACTGCCACATCCCCTCTCAAAGCCAAAGCAGAATCCAAACAGCATCTCCCCTCTGTTACCTCCAGTGTAGCTGGCATTGAACACCTTGCTGGTCACAGGCTTCTCTCTTTGATGCAGTTAAAACAGAAGCAAAGGAAGACTTGGCTTTCCAGACAGGATTTGTCCCAAGTACAGAATCATCTCCTGAGACTATGACTCTCAAATAGCCATTCCACAATTTGGTGCACCCAGGTTCCCTGGCTTGCCCCACATGTGCTTGCTCCTTGTGAAGAGGCTTCTTAGGGACCTGCTGGAGAGGCTGTGCACCCCCTGACAATTTGTCAGAGGCAGGAGATGGTACAGCTGTGCTGTAAAAGTCATCACAGCTGATGTTATGAAAGAAGAGAACTCAGCAAGGACACCTTCCCCATGCACTGCAACAGAGCAGACATGGTAAGTAGCATAACCTTTCCTTACACCCACCTGTCTTCCTACTGCCTGTTCTCAGGAACTCAAGGCAGGAGTTTGCTGTAACATGATGAAAAAAGATGTGA
This sequence comes from Sclerurus mexicanus, assembly GCA_013396755.1. Classification (NCBI taxonomy): domain Eukaryota; kingdom Metazoa; phylum Chordata; class Aves; order Passeriformes; family Furnariidae; genus Sclerurus; species Sclerurus mexicanus. Next base: position 1,207,588 of record VWZF01002123.1, read on the forward strand.
CTTCTCCAGCCTTTTAATAGACCCAGTAAGCAATAGGTGCCTTCTTTTCCTCTGCCAAAACAATGCCTCTGTCTAGGCAAATAAAAGCGACCAGATGAGGGATTTATACTCCTAATATTCTAAGCAAACCCTACTTCAGATTTCTTTCCTCAAGCACAGCCACAAAACTGGTGTAAAGCTGTTCCTGCTGAGTTCAGCAGTTGAATCCCAAGATACCCTCCCACCCCAGGAGCATCCATGCCTGCCCTGCCCAATGCCCCCACCCGCCAAAGGCAGGGTGTCCTCCCACCATGTCCCCAAGAGGTTGTGTGTGTGTAACATGTCACTTCTCCCACACAATTGTCCATAAGCACAGGGGAGAGAGACAAATGTGTGGAAGCAAACCAGTTGTTTACAGATTTGGGGGAGGAGAGGGACAGGCACAGAGCCGAAGAAGGAGGTGCAGTTTGGTTTCCCCCTCTCCAGCACTCCCAGGGCACAGTGGTAAATGTTCCCACTGTAGCCTGCCATCCTGGGGTGGTTCTTCGGCATCTGCTGCCCTCATCCTGGAGCAGAGTCTGTGCCTCACTTTGCCTGGAGGAAAACACTTCCCATCTCAAGGATCTTGGCAAGATACCTGAGGTGCCTGATCGCATTCCCTGCGTTTCACTAATGATGAGATGCCGTGGTGCTTGGCTCACACTGCGCACCCGCTCGTTAATTCTCAGCCACGTCTTCAGGACTGATATCCTGATCCAGCTCTTCAAATGCAAGCATGGATGGCTTCTTGCTTGTCGCTAAAGGGGCCCTCACAGAAGCCAGAGGTGGGTAAGATGGCTGATCTGATGAGGCAGGAGTAGCCTCCATCTTTTAGCGCTTGATTTCCTCATCCTAACTCTGCTTAAACACCACTTCTTTGCATTTATTTATACTCAAGTTTAAGTGCCTGTGCAAATTATAACAGAGACAGCCAGAACAGAAATGAGGCATTTAAATGGTAAATAAACACTGCCTGTGCATGGTGGTGCTTTTATAAATAATATCCCCTTTTAAGCTTTATTCTCTTCCATACAGGAATGTCACTTTTCAGAACATCTGAACCCACAAATATCACACATCAGTCTCTTTATATGCTTATTTAAAGAGCATATCAAAGTATTTCTGCAAGCGAAAGGACTAATTTATCCATGAATTCCAGATAACCATCCTTAACCCAGAAAATGTCAACAGTTTTCTGTAATAATAGTCCCAAACACAGCAGCTGTAATGGTTGGAGTACCCCCCTTTAGGAGTGGGAGAGCCATACGATCCTGGGAACACACTCACCACTGAGCACGTCATGAATTTGTATCTCAGCTGTTATAGGTGTTGGGCTCCACACATTTCTCTACCCTTGCAGTTGTGTAGTGCCTTTGCTGCCTTCCTTGTGGAGTGTTTCTCCTCTAAGGTGGGAATTTTCAGTAAAGCCCTCACCCTCTTGGCGAGCAGGTGCTCAGAGAGGTGCTGCTGGAGCAGAGAGAAGGGTGTGGGCATCTCAGTGCACTATGTTTTCTGTGTCCCCCAAGATGAAGGGGGAGATGAAAATATTAATCTTCATTATTTCTTCCTACAACTTGCAGAAACCGTTCATGACTGGAGGTTTCCACCCTTATCACTCCATTTATTAACAAAATAAATCCTGGTTATAAATTTGGTCCTGTAGCAATTCCTGGTTGGCTTTTGCATTTTGCTGTTGCCCACTAAAATGCAAAGTAATAAAAAACCTTCCACCTTGCTTTATTCTTTAACTCCTGGCCTTCTTTGCATGATCTCAGGATTTAAAGCTACCTTCTGGATGGTTTTTATGGCAATGTTTACAATGCAGACTTACAAACATCTACTAAATTCTACTTGTTAAGCTTGTAATGACTACTGCCCACAACCACCTAACAAGCAGACATCCAGATTTGCACCTGAAATGTTTTAGTGAAGAGTCAGATTGTTCATGTTCATGTTCTCAGCCACTGAGCTGGGTGCTGTTTCGAACAGCAAACTTCCACAGTTAAAATCAGACTGTTACAGGAGCATTGACCATAGAGAAATGTGTATCTGAGTCCCAGGTTTTGGGAAGAGGTCATTACACCACACAATCTATAGTGCTGCATTTGCAGATCCTTCACTGCAGTTAGCAGGGCAAAGGGGTGTTTTTATGGTATGTGTGCAAGTAGGAATTAAAAAATAGTCAACATTTTCTACCTACTGTCCAGAGGCTACCAACTGCTAACCAGTCATGTAGCATTGTCATTCCTAGCCTTTGCTTTCCAGGAGTGAGTGGAAAGTGGAAACAGAGTGCAGTGTTTGTTGTTTCCTGAGCTCCCAGAATGCACATCCTGCTGAGGAGTTCATGCCCACTCCATACTCCACCTTTAGTAAAAATACTTAACTTCACAGTGGCAAGATGATGCAGGTGTTGTACTAGTATGAAATAAGTAGTCAGGAACAAATTTGTCCAAACATCTCACAAAGCTGATAAGACAAGAGCGAGCTACTTTACTGTCCAGCCATGGGTCCCTTGGTGGAGGCAGCAGTGATGGTGAGTGTGCCCATGCTGTGGCAGAGCAGTTTCTGGCTGCAGAGCAGACTCAGCCACCCATGGCGTGTCCCACACTGATATCCACTCTTCTTGTCAGCCTAAGCACAAATGGGAATGGTAGAGGCAGAAACACCTACAAACACTGCTGAGAGATGCTTCCAAGCAGTCCCAGATACGTTTGCAAGGTGGTATGGAGAAGCTGGTGTTGCTCAGTTCTACAGTGTCTGTTCTGTGGCTGCAGAGCAGGTGTCACTGGCCAAGACTGCCAGACTGCCAAACACTGGCTTCCTCTACAGTTTTAACAGACATGATAGAAATGCAAATTGCAAACTCTTTTCAGCACTTCTGTTTTTGGTGGTGGAATTTATTGTAGGTTCAGTTTTGCCATCATATGTAAGATGCAGAAGTGAGAAAAAATTGAATACTCTGTAAAAAGGACTGAGGCAAAACACATGAGCGTTATACAGTCTCCTCCTAATGTGGTCTCTCAGAGTGGATAATAATATAAACATTCATCCATTAGAAAAAAACTACCCTTTACTGCCCCCCATTAAATACATTGGCAGTCCTATTAAAATACAAGTCAGATTTGTGTTTAATGATCTTGAAAGGAAAGTAATTGCTTGAGTATTACCATTCAAATGTTCTTACAGCAGCATATAATATTTACAGTCTAAGTGCCACTTCTGAGTGCTACGTGGCACTGAAGATTGCCCAGCCTCTTCAGAGAGCCTACGTAGCTGAGAGCCAGGGTACAAAAATGATACACTGCAAAGCCTGTGAGAAACAGCCAAGCAATGGCCTGCATAATTTTTCAATTTTAATAAGCTCTTGACAGACAAAAAAAACCAAAGAAACTCTCTTACAAAACTCCAACCCTGTGAAGGCAGGGCTTGACCATCGCAAATGCTGCACAGGTGAGGAGTTCTGCTGTTGCTTACATGAGTCAAGCTCCTTGCTCTGTAAGCATCACGTGCCAGCATCAGGACAAAGTCATGCTGTGAGATCTGTTGTGTTCTGCTCTACATTTCTAACCCCTAACAGTGTCTTAGCTAACATCATAGGTTACTTGTATTCAACATTTACCTATGTTTTTATGGGAGTATCCTCAAATTGGAGCTCATTTTGACAAAGGGAGAAGGGAACATGGAAGTAATGAGGAGGAAAAAATATTTTTATTATGTTCGTTTGTACAAGTCTATCAAGAGTAAACCAGGACAGTATTTCATAAGCTACATGGCAAGAGTGCCACAAAGAAAATTAGAACTTTCCCAGTGGGGAAAAAGTGAGGTCCAGGTCCTTGTTTCCTTCTCTCCTCTGTCTTGCCTATCAAAGTCTTGGTCTCTCAGGATTCAAGAGGGATGGTGAAATACTGGTGTCTGTGTCTCACTGCCACCCCATCAATGATTCATGATAACAGACCCTGGAGTGTAAAACTGCTTGGCAAGGTCTGCTCCTTGCTCTGTGCTTGCACATGATGCAGCATGGGGAGGCCACAGTCATCACTGACACTCTTGCACCCACCTATAAGCAAGATTAATTAAAAAATACTAATGAACTCAAAATGTCTAGGGCATTGTCTTTTGTTGGACATGCTGGTTCTGAGAATGACAATCCTGCCATAGTGAATTAGCTTTTACATCCTTGGATGCCACTGTCAGATGCCATCCCAAGCAGGGGGACAGCAAGAATGTGATATGAATGGAGTCTGATGAGAGGCAGTAAAGCACCAAAGTGCACTAATCAGACTGGTGCCATCAGCCACATAATAATGGTAGAATTTGGTGAGGGTGTCTATAATCACTTTACTAATTGTATGGCTAACCTTTCTGTAAGGGAGCAGGTCATACAGTTTATCTCCTTTCTATGTACTTAGCTGACAACCTGCTTCCCCTCTCAGGAGGTATTATTCCCTGCAGACTGTAATCTTGGTTATGCCCCTTTCTCCATCTGAGACACTCATGAAGTGGTGGTTGAAACAGTCCAGGCATAGGAATCTTAATTCCCTTCTACGCTGAGACTTCTTAGATCACTCTCACCATAGAAAAGACCTGTAAAGGAGGTACACAGGTAGTTCATGTTCCTGCAAACTCCCTTGGTGATGCCAGGGGCTTTAGTGGAAGTGGGAATGAAACTGAAATCTCTGAGAGTGCTGTGAAATGCCTGTACACCTCTGTAACACAGGTGGAGAGGAAGGCAGAGAACCAGGAAAAGGAAAAGCATTTGCAGTTTATGCAAACTATAATAGTGAAGAAGAGCAGATACAGCCTTCAAGTAACCAGAGGCACACACCTGTCTTTGAAGGGTTAATCATCATTGCAGATGTGTGTATGAATGAAGACTTCATGCATGCCCGTGGCCGTGTGCCATGTGACAAGCCAGCTTACTGACCTGAGAACCAAAAATCAGCACCCAGCTCTGCCCCACTTCTCCCTGCAGATTAGTATGTCTGGATGTACTGGATCAGGATGCTTGAGAAGTCCAAAACACTAAGAGTGTTTTCTCTGGATCCTCCTCAGTCTTTCACCAGTGAACTGAAAAATATGACTGTGCTGAGTGATCTGGAATTTAGCTGAGCTCCTCACTACAGTTTTCTGATTCCCTAATTAGTGAGGTTTAAATTTCAAGCTGGAACAGATCAGGTACAATCAACAAACCCAGGAAAAAATGCACCTCTGTAATTTTAACATGACTTGCCTCAGGTTCAGACAAAATAAGTAATACATCTGGATGGCACAATACCTTGTTCTTGAGAACTTGAACAAAGCTCTTGTGCTATTATTGCAGTTGGGACTGGGTGTTATTCAGGGTTGATGACCAACTGGTGGTGCTAATGCTTCATTGGATGGGAGGTGAAGAAGGGTTCATCACCTCTCACTAAATATGTACATTCATTATACAAACCCTCTGCAAATTACCCTCTGCAGTTTTTGCCAGCCTTGCAATTAAAGGATCCAGCCTGGATTTCAAAAGGCACTTGTAGGAAACAGTGACACACGTGTATTGCAAAAATTCTTACGGTAGCCCTTTGATCATGAGATCTTCAAGGAGCAGTCACTTGCTTGGTACACTCAACAGTCCTTAGTCCCTACTTTTGTGGGTGTTTTGGGTTTTTTGTATCTGTAATATGTTTATTGCCTGGGAGGGGAACCAGGTACTAACTGTTTGCACAGAACTATGAAACAGTAAAGCATCAAGCAAGACAAGCCTGGGTTTGAGGGGTAGTTGGCCACAATCAGAGCCAACCAGCCTGGCTGATAAAGCAGTCTGAGCCTTGGTGGGTGGAAAAGGCTCTGGAGCCAAGTGTCACTCCGTGCTGCAGGCAGCACAGTCATTGACTGCAACAGAAATAGACTCCAAGAACTGCAGGAGTGTGAAAATTAAAAGAGAACCCTGTTTCTTCCATTTATTTGAGCAAGTGATACTCCTCTTAAAAAAGTCAAGGTGCCATCATTCACATTTGGGGGAGGCTGTTTACTCTCTTAGAGGTTTCTATTTGGTGGCATTTTACAGCTGTGTCCCCTGGGTGTTGTACTGAAAGTCACCTGTAACAACCGGGTCAATGACAAGTTGTACGGGGGATTGCCCTGTTGCTCAGGGAGGAGAAGGGAGGAACTGAGTCATTTTCTTTTGCAGCAGGCAGACTGTGAGAGGAAAACCCCTTTTCACACCAGCTCTGACCTGTGAGGACACTTCTTGGAGAGACTGAACGCGAGCTCCTCAGTAACGGTGAGGAGTGGAAGAGGGGATCCATAGTGTGATGTGGTGACAGATGACTTGTGATACACCAGGTGATTACAGTTGTCTTCCCAGCATTCCACTTGCAACCATGTTTATTCATTCCCTGAAATGAGGAGTGAGGTACCCCAGGGCCTTGCAGGAGAGGGCAGACAAAGGGATGCCCACTCTGCCCACTCCTAGCACCATCCCATCCACACTATTTAGTGTGGTGAGTGTCTGGAAGTTATTCACACCTGGCATTTTTAGTGAAATAGCTAGAAATTACTGTGCCTAGTAAGGAGTTGGTCTTTTTCCACATTTTCTCCAGCAATCACAGTTTTAATGCTATGGAACAACCTATTGGAATACTTTGGCCGTTAATGCCAAATATCTCCCTGATGAGCATGTGCTATCTTCTGGCAGTGGTTAAATTGGTGGCCATTTTTTGGAGCTCAGGGAAGTACCAGTGCAGTCTGTGAAGCCTTATCTCATAAAATATAGGCATATAAATACTTCATTTCCTCTCGAGTAAAATACCTGCAGATACTGTGCAGGTTCTTGCAAGGTCCTCTCCATGGGAAGAGGCAGTGTGGTGGCCCAAGGAGTGTTAACCCATCACCAGTGGAGCCAAAGCAAAGAGGGACCTGAACTTCTCCTGGGTATCCAATTGAGCTGTCAATGGAAATTGTGAGCCTTCCTTCTGTCCATCCTTCTGAAAGGGTTCTGGTGACATACAATGGTCATTAGTCCCTAGTTTTCCTTTTTTAAACTCCATTCCTAATAACTTGTTTTTAATACTCCAAATCCTTTCCTAGTGGTTTTCTAAATGTCTTCTGTGCGGACAGTGAAACTTCTTTCCTCTCCCTGTGCATCCTTCTCTCCAAAGGAGCAGCCCTGACAGTGGCTCTCTGCTTTGGGATTATCACCTGGCATGGCACGAGCTCTGTTGTTTGTTTCCTTTCTGGCTCATCCTGCTTGTTTCCCATATTCAGGCATATTAATATTCCAGCTTGACTGTCATTTATCTTTTGTTGGGGAACATGTGCCCCCTGTCTCAGTTGGAAAAAAAGTGAAATTGGTGCCAGAATTTTTTTTAAAATTAAGACTTATTTTTGTTGCAGCCACTTCACAGCTCAGCTACATTGGATTGCAGGATGTGCAAACCCCACAAGGTACACACGTGTTGGGTGTGCAGGTCAGATAATTGCACGTACAAATGTCCAGTTAAATGCATGCCTGGTGATATGCATTCCTAAATACATGAACGCTGGATGTCATCACCTCAGACTGGGTCTGTGGCTCAGGAATGGTGCAAGTGGCATGTTAGGGGAGCAGGGCAGAGAGGACAGGGCATGCTGGCAAATGTGGCTGCATTTCTGCATGCAGTCCTCATCTTCTGGCATTTGCAAATTTGTCCCTTACTCTCTGTGGTGAAGAATTTGCTGTCAAGAAACATTGTCTGGGATGAGCTGTTGGGATTCAGATTATCAACTGAACATTAATTATTCTTCTAACTAAACCCTCAACAGCTAGGCTAGATGATACAAATGTAAAAAAAGAAATGAGGATGAAACATGTTCAGTACTTGAAATCTAGAATGCATTGTGCTGTAGGAACAAAATTAAGTACCGTATGCATATGTGTGTTGAGACACAGCAGAGCCAGATCCTCAGCTGGGACTGGGACACGTAGTTCTGGTGCCATTGACATCAAGAGGTGCTTTCCCCACTTCAAGACTCTGAGCAGCTTTGTTTAGTCTAAGCACTTGGAGAGTGGTTCTGGATAATGATGAGATCCGTCAGATTGTGCTGAGGAAAGCTGAAGCCAAAATAACAGTAAGATCTACTAATCCTTTGCAATAGAAGACTTTTATTTTTTCAGACATGCTTCTGCAAGAAACTACGCAGACAGACAGAAGCAGTACAGGCCCCTGGAGAAGCTGCAACTGGTGCCTACCCACTCACCAGGCAAAGCATCAATGCAAAAAGCATCAGAGCTTTTGGAAAGAACAGCAAGTCCGGCTGCTGTAGGCACTAAGCAAGAGGATCCAGGTCTTCAGATCATGTAACTTGGGGTGGCTCCACTGACTTCAACAGAATTTTATGTTTATGTCCCTATGTTCCACATATGGTCAAAATGTCATGGTGCTTAGTACCATCATGGTGTTCTCCTTGCATTCAACTAGGCTAGAGACTAAGTATTTGCATTTCAGTATACACAACTAAATGCTTTTAAACCCAAGTCAGGGGTTTAAAGTCTCAGAATAGAGTCATAAAGAGCTAATGAGAAGAATAAAAATCAGGTAGTTAAAAAATGATGTAAGGTAGAGTCTTAATTTTTTATTATTAAATTCACAGCACATTAAATATTAAGTGTTCATAAACTTTGTTTTGTGCAATGATAAATTAATAATATCTACATAGACATGTTCTTTTACAACAGGGAAGCTAAGAAACATAGTACCGGAGCACCTTGTGTTGACAACTGAAGCTATTAGAATAGACTCCTTAATCTTCAATCATAAAAAGTAGATAATGTTATTTCTTATTACTATTAAATGTGAAGTTCCTTACTAGGAAACATATATGCTATTACTAAAAATAACTATCAGAGAATGTTTTGAGCAAGGAAGAAAAAGATGTTAGCAAATTATATCTTGATATAAATTCAGTGAAATGTTCTCTGCTAATCTCTGCCATATAAAAATTCATTTTCAACTTATTCTTCTGTTAGCTCATAACAGGTTGCATAAGGTTTATACCTGAGCACAGAAACAGTCAAGGTTTAACGTGGTATGTTGTGCTTTTACCAAAAGTCACCAATGTCCCCAACATTCAGGCTGATGTAACACTTTCTGTATTACTGAAAAACCTCTGCCTACCTCCACTTGGCGAACTTTGTGTTTTCCCTCTCATCTACAAACAGTGAACAATGCTTCCTCGATTAAAGCTAGGAGACTTCAGAAACTTTTATCTTGTATTTAGCAACATTATTCATTTAATTGTTTCCTGTGGTTCATAAATAAGTGAGGAGGAGGTATTTTCCAGGCCAGTCTCCTCAAAGACTAACTCCTTGTCTGCAGACCAGACCATGGAGAAGTATTTCAGAATGAAGTGTAGCCTAAATGAAGGAATTATGGGTTTCTAAAGTATTTATACATAACCTAGACAGCAAACCCATCCACTGGCTACTGGTATAGCTGCCAGGACATGGAAGTAGATGGGCTTTGAAGACAGGAGCCTGCCAAAGACCCTTCACTGGGACAGTAGCACTGCTGGTAAAGAGCAGTTTCAAGCACCTCAAACCTTCTCCCAGTAAGGGTAGGACAAAATACTGATTTGCATGAACACACACTAATTTTTGAGCCCTGATACTTCAAATACTTTTTTTTTCCCAAACCAGAAATCAAAGGACACTCATTTAAGGTTACTCTGAACAATTTTGAATGGTTAAACGGAAACAAGCCACCTTTGGACACACATTTGCCTTCAAAGCCCTATGCAGTGCCTTCTGTTTTAGGTTCCACAGCATGGAAGCCCCTGGGGCTGCTGCCGTGCCGGTGCAGGGATTCCCACCCCTGCAGCACACCATGGCTCTCATGCAGCTCCTGCCCCAGTTTTTTTTTTTCCTTGTGATGCTGAATGGGACTGGCTTGGGTAAGGATGGGCTGGAGGAACACGTGCCCTCCTTGTCTGTGTGTAACGGGCGGGCGGTCTGCCCCGGCCAGCTGATGGGAACTAGGACATGCAGAGGAGTGCGTCCTCCTCATTCAGCTGCTGCAACGGCCTTGGAGCCAGCTGGAGCATTAGGGAGCCCAGCAGCTCCCTGCCAGCCTGACTCCCGGGGCCAGCTTTAGGCTCAGGACTAATCTGCAGTTGCCTGGAGAGGCAGGCTGGTGGAGGCAGTGAAATCGCAGCCATTGCCCTGGGGTGCAGCAGCAGCTGCTGCTCCCTGACAGGCTTCCCCAGGCCCCCTACTCCCTGTGGCACAGCTCCTTCCCATCTTTATTCCCAGTTATGGGGGCTCTGGCTGCTTGCCTGCAGCCCTGCCCTTGCTCTGCTTCTTGCTCAGTGCTGGCCTTGCCACCAGGACCCTGTCTCACACTCTCCCTTGGAGTCATGGCAGGGACCATCAGTGGCCCACGGGCACCCATCTTCAGCGTCAGGCTTCTTCCTCATGGAAAAGACACTTCTCCCTTCCGAGAACCACCCCCAGCCCCTTGAACGCAAGGTACACCTGACTGCACTCCATTAGATGCAAAGCCTAAAAATTGAGAGAGAGCAAACCAGTGGGCAGGAAGGCTGGGCTCTCCTTCCTATCTGAAGTAGTCCTTTCAGAAGATCGGCATCTGCTCTTGTGTTGGGAGGATGTTCATCAGTGAGAACTCATCCCCACTCATGCAACCAGGCCAGGCTCTGTGGGTGCTGCTTTGGGAAGGTGAACATGAGGTGGTTGGCACACTCTGTCACCACTCTCAGCCCCTCCAAGCCCTGCACCATTTCACAGACAGCTACTGCTGAAAGCCACCCAGGTGGGACTGCTTTGTATCAATCCCTCTCTTATGTGCTTCATATCCTGCTCTGGGTAACACAAATAGCAATGAGGGGATGGTGCCTGCTCTGCATGCCAGCCAGGAGACACTGCTTCTTTTGCTATGGTAAAGAATAGGGAGAAAACATCCCTGAAGCAAACACATCAATGTTCTGAACTTCCAGGTGGAAACCGCTGACATGTCAAAATTGCAACCAGGGCTGCCAAAGCACTTCAGGCACACCCCAGTCAACAGGCAGCCTGGTGTCGGCTCCCCAGCAACCTGAAGCTCAGCTCCAAAACTAGAGGAGCCCGATAATGCAGGTCCCCCTGCAGCTGGGCTGGACATAGGCTACAGATAAGTAGTGTTGTCAGAAAGCATCTTCATAAAATACCATCATTTTGGGGACACCTAGAGAAGGCACACAAAAGGTCTCAAACTGACAGGCATTAACGACAGGGAAGGCTTATCCAAGCAGCTAATGGGGTTTAAGTGGGATAACCTCAGGCTGACAGTGGCAGATACCATCGGTGAGACACCTGGACAGAAATACCTGCGCTACACAGCACTGGCGTTATTGACTCAGCACGACCTAGAAGAAGCATGATGCAGTCCAGCAGGATTAGTGGAAACCTCCACCTGGGCAAATTTAGGGTAAGCTCCTCAGTATTTGGTCCCAAGGTAGTTTAAATAGTTTTCTGCTTAAGGGATTGGCTCCGAAAATCCCTTTCTTAAGCACTTAACTACAGGTCGTCTTATTGGCAGAGACCGGCCTCATTCAGGTAGCGCATTCCCAAAGGCGATGGCTCGGTGGAGGACTGGGAGCCGCCACGCTCCGGTGTGTGCTACCTGCAGAAACAGGCTCCACACCACTCCTTTCAGGCTGCCTCAAGATCACTGCTGGCCTCCGTGCCGCTGAAGCCCTGCTGTGCCAGCCTGTGTCTGCAGCACAGACATCACCGCAGGGTAACACACCAAAACACAGCCGGGGAGAGGCTGCGTCTCTGCAGGAATGGAGGCTTCTCCTCTCCACGCTCTCCCAGAAGGGCTCCTGCTGAATTATACCTTCCCAGTGCTTCATCAAACAGCTTTGTGGGGTTTTTTTCCCCCATTTCATTTTTTTTATTCAGCTGGTCCAGCTTTCTGTGATACACTTGCAAGATATGGCACTGCCATTATAATATGCTTATTTTCATTATAAACCTACTCTAGCTGGACCTTTCCAAAGGAGCTAAACTGTATAGGTGACAAGCTCTTCATTTGTATACTTGGGAGTCATTTGGTCAAGTAAAGCTGCTGTACATAAACGTCCCATTCACTGCACAACAATCAGAGTGAAGTTTTTATGCGCAGGGCTTTTTATTTTCCAATCAGCAGCCCTGAGTTGGGACTTTTGGGGTAAACTGGTAACTCTGGGCAGCTTTGAAGCACCACAAGTGGAGGGTTTTGTCTCCAGAAGATTTACTAGCAGTGATCTTTTCTTCAACCGTTTTATTAGCCTCCTTTTACATATGTATAGCGGTGAGGGGAAAAAAACTGTTGTTGGTGAAGTACAGGGCCTATTTTCCCTGTGGTATTCACACACACACACACAAAAAAAAAATTGTGTGAAAAATTGTTGCCCAGGGCATCCCCAAATCTTGAAATTTAGCTTAGCATCATGAGGTTTACAAACCCTTCCCAGCCTTCTCCACCCCCACCCCCACTCTTTAAAAGGTTGAAGCTGGGGTAACAAATTCAGCAGTGAGAATGGATGTCCTTCCCTTGGCTTCCCGGCGCTGCCAGAATAAATCTGGGCACCCCGGCTGAACTGCTACAAGTTTTCACCCACTTAACATGGGTTTTATAATTTTAACTTGCAAGTTCTTGTTGAATTGAGCCCCGTTGCGTGGACAAATTGGACAAGAATAGTTTAAATGTTACCACTTTGGCTTCTCCTCAAGTGGTGCTGAGCACAGATGTTTGCAGGGGCCATCATGTCCCTGTAAGAATGGGGGCTTTGTGTGCATAACCTTACAAAGGGCAGAATAGCCCTGCTTTGCTGCCAGCCACAGGATCATCCTATCTTTATGTGTTGATTTATTAGGCCAGGGATGAATGAAACCGTAATTAATATTACTGAAGCATTAGAGTCTATTTAATTTAAATGCCACTGAATATTTCACTTTCAGTTGGGAGTGACAATGTGTTCGGGACTGTTGGTGAAAGCCTGAGCCATCTGTTACCCCTACTAAGAAGGGAAGACAAGAGAGACACAGGGAGACAGAGAGCATTGAGCTTTGTGGCTTTTCCAAGCCTCCAGGATCATCATTCAACGCAAGGGCAGCCAAGAAACATTCCTGCACACTGGACCCTTAGTGTATAGGGGAAAGGCCTGAAAGGGTATAGGGGCAACACATCTCCCCAAAGGATGGAGAGATTGGGAAGACAGAGGGAGAAAGATGGGGGATTACAGTACATGCTTATGTACATACACACCTAAAATATGTGTGAGCGTGTGCAACAAAGTCAAGTGCCTTGACAGTAGAAGGCGGGTAGAGCAGGAAACTGGTCAACTTACAGATGGTCTAAAAGTATTTTTAAAAGGTAGAAGAGAGGGAGGAAGGAATCAAGGCAAGGTTTGAATATTGGCTTTAATTAGCCGAAACAGTGAGGTTCCAGTCCGACTCCGCTGTAGCAAACATCCAGGGTTTGACTTCATGGGCATCACAATGCTGGGAGCATGAGAGTTCCCTGCGAGCTGCTGCTGCGACGTGGTTTCCACCGATCCAAAACAAAAATAAAAGGAGGGGAGGGGGAATAAAAAGGGCAGCAGTGTAAGCAGCAGGCTTAGTCCCAGGGAAATGCTGTGGGGCACGAAATGAGCAGCTGGTGAAGCGTCACCTTTGCTCCTGCGGTGGCAGAGGAGGGTCCCCGGCAGGGCGAGGGGCTGGGCACAGAGGAGTGCGCGGCGATGGTGGGGCGGGCGGCTGGGCAAGGGCGCGGGTGGGAGGCTCCGTAGTCCGTGGGATGGTAATTAGCACAGTGGGTTTTCTTATAATTGGGATCATTTGTTCTCCCAGTTTTTCTCCTGCGAACTGATTTCATGCCAGAGGGAAGCTGTGTGACTCACACCTTGCCATGCCAATTAGCTGATAAACATCAAATGTAAACAAAGATGGCCTAATTAAGACTAGTCGCCCAACCTCTACATGCATCTTGTCAAAATCCCACCAGCCTTTCACATCCAGACTTATTTTCTTGTTTGCTGGGACTAAATTAGCGGCTTTGCACAAGAGCCACTTATCTTTGAGAGACTCTTAGAGCAGGTAATGAGGAAAATTGGGAGCCGGCCACAGGGGCGGTGTCACCCCCTCCATCCCTGTAGGTGCCTCCTGCCAGGGCTGAGGGCAGGGATTTGGCTGCCACTGGGTAATGCCGGGGGCTGACCCAGCAGCCGCATCCTGAGGTATTCACTCAATTTGTCTTCCTGAGTGCTACTATCAGTACATGAAATCTGTAATGTGTGTGTCTCCTGCTGCTCTCACCTGCTGTGAAAATTCATCAATCAGAGCCCATCGCTTGCCATGGGCCCGTCCCCCGGCTCGCAGCCCGGGGAGTTATTTGCACTTTGGAGCCGAGGTGTACGACAGCGACACATCCCAGCAGCAGCGTTTCACACCCACTTCGCACCAGAGCGAAGGATCGCACAGGTGAGCTGAGGCAAACAAACAAGCCCACGGAGGGAATTTTATTCCAGGAGGTAGCCTAATGAAATCTGTAGGACTGTTTCATGGCACTGTAAAAAATAAAAAAGGGCCAGAAATAGATCTCAGTGGATCATCTGGACCAACCTTTTACACCTAGACAAGGTCCCCTGGGTCTCCGAGACTCCCATGGCTCACCCCAGAAGACTGTCCTGGCCTCTCATTGGCCTTGCCAGGGAAGACATGCCTTCAGTTTGCAGCGCACCAAGCCCATTTGCTCCAGTCCTGCCCAGGATGAACACAGAGACAAGCCTTTGTCACCATCTTTAAGGTACTCGAAAGTTGCTGTAATCTCTTCCTCCACAGCCCCATCTCCTTCTTTAAGCTCAGCAACTCCAGGTCATTCATCTGTTCCCCATAAATCATGTTTTCCAAGTCTTCCATGATTTTCAGCACTCAGCTCTAAAGTCTCTTCAAGCATCTCTGTGTGCTCCTGAAACATAACATCCAAATGGGAGTGTGGCACCCACCTGGATATGCTTCACTTCATCCCTGATTGCAACATGCTTGTCCCTCCTACCTTGCAGCTTGCTTATTCCAGCCCAGCATGGTCATCCTGAATGCCATCCCACCTCCCTGTGTACCACTGGTCCTCTTTGCTTGGGATCAGCTGAGATTGGAATTAGGCAACATCAGTTCCACTATCCCAGACAGGAATGACAATTTAGCAGTGGTTGCTTGCAAGAGTGACTGTCCTCAAGCCCAAACCGGCACTGAATCCACTACTACTGTCCTGTTCCCACTGGGGTTTTGCAGCATCTCTTACAGTAGCTTCATCTGAACCACATTGCCCAGCCTTGTTCAAGAAAACATCAGGAGAAGCACCACCTTCCTGAAGTGAGAGAAAACTGGAGGCAGGGGTACATCCACCACTTCTCTCCACATGACAGGACTTCCCCTGTCATAGAAAATAACTGGAGTGATTTAACATAGTTTGTTCTTGACAAATCCCCATTGGTAGCTACCCGCCCTGGGTGTTTACAAATAGTTGTGCAATTACCTGTTCCAGAACTTTTCTGGGGTGGAAACTGGCTTGCCTTGTCTAAAACTCACCAGTGCCTCTTTTCCCAGCGTGAAGGTCCTCTACAAGCCCTCGGTGAAAACTGCTGATGGCTCTGAGCCCATGTCGGACCCTTTGCCAACCCTCCCAGGTAGCTGGGGAATAACCTCTCACACCATGTCAATGAGAGCGATACAGCACTGCTGGTATTGCCCTGCTTCCCACAAAAGATTACAGGAAAGAGCTTGGAGAAATTACCTGTTCTGGTTCAGTTGGATTGAACTGGTAGCTCATGTATCCACACATGAGAGAGGGACCTACTCCTTTGGGAGGAGGTAGCAATGAGCTATGCCTCATGCTCACAGGTGAGTACCCATCTTTCTCAGGGCCAGTTTGTGTCAGCATGCCTGTAAAATGACAAGGTTCATTGGAAGGAAAGATGAAGGAACACAGGAAAGGCATACATAATGCAATTGTAAAGGGTAGCCAGTCACAGCCAGTGACAGTGGCGTTTCCTTCCCAAACCCCCATGCTTGGAGATGCTCCAGAATTGAGCACAGACTCCCTCTGCTAGTCTGACCAGGTTGGGATGTGGGACTGAGTGGATCAGCTCTTTTTAAAGAGGAAATGGAAAGGATATCTTTTCACACAACTAATAGAAGTAATTATGATGTCATTTATTTAAATACCCTTATAACCAAACCCTCATATATCTGAAAGTCATCTGCCTTACAAATTACATGAATGCTGGGCACTGCTTCCCAGAGAAGTCAGGGAGGACATGTTGGTACCTGACTGGAGGACTGAGTGAAGAAGCTTCACCCCAAATTGCCAGTGTCCCAATCAGTGCAAAATACAAAAAACAAGTGGAGAAATACAGATTGCACTACCAGTGTGGGTGTACTCACAGCTCACATCAGCACAGATGTACTTACAGCACAGAAGTGAAGGTGTGAAGGTACCTCAACTGTTTAAATGGGTAAGTCATCTAATGCATAGTAAGGGGAAAGTTTCATGGCTGTTCAATAGTCTGGTGAGGTTCTGGGAAAGGGAGTTCTCAGTAACATGTAGATCAGGCCCTTGTCCATGGAGTCAGCAGGAAGTTTTCATGAACTTACTATTGTCTAAAAGCATTTTTTATATGAGTTTACCAGCTAATCAGCAAAGTAACATAATTATGCCAGATGACAAAGTGTTTTGCGCATATGAGTTTCTCCGCTGCCAGAGCTCAAAACAACATGTAGCCTCATAACTTTTTAAATTCCAGTCAGATCCCGCATGCTCTCCCCACTGGCCTCCAGCTGACTCATCCTTTTCAGAATATTTCTTTTCATTACTGTGTCTGTAGTCTGCACATCCCAGAGCTGGAGCCAGATCAAGCTGGTACTAGCCAGTGTGGTGAACCAGCATTTCTCCATGGTGGTCTCATCAGCTTCTCCTGAATTTCAGCTTTTACTGAAAAGGAAAAGCAAAAAACAATCAAGCTCTCCAGGAACGAGGGGCAAGCTTTGTGACTGTGGCCACATGGAGGACTGCTTCCCTGAGTTGGTAGGGAAAGAGAAGCAAGGGGGAACTGTGACTGAACCACAGAGGGGACCTGTGGCAGGTCCCGATGGCAGCGTCACCTGTGGGAGCTGTGGGTGTCTCCGCATCCCCATGTGCACAGCTGGAGCAGATGGCATGGGGTCGCTGGAGGGGAGATGACCTGCTCCTGTTTACAATGAGGCTGCTGCAAGGGCGAAGCAACCTGGAGCAAACCCCATTCTGGTGTCCCTTCTCCAGGGTCCCAAAACAGGGGGAACCCCTCAGGCACATCAGTGTCTGCCTCCTGAGGCTGCTGTCCCTGGGACTGCCCTGCCTGGCACAGATGTTCCATGCCAAGCAGCCCTTTCTCTACGTGAGAACCAAAAGGAAAAAGATGCCCATCAGCCAGAAAAGCACCATGTAAGTAGAAATGGAAGATTTCCAGTTCCTAAAGAGCTACCAGTGAGCATTTTCAAAGTGGCATTAAAGAACACTTTGAAGTACAGCCTATGAGTTAAAAAACCCCACATTTGGGGGATAAATCCGTATCTTGTTCCAAAGATACAAACTAAGCTGCATTTTACTAAATATAGGCATGTAAGGCACAGCAAAATTCATCAAAACTCTCAATCATATCTCCCAAAGAGATGTGTTGTGACAGGAGACCAGCAACACCATGAAAATAAGGGCTTGGTATTCCAGTACTTACACGCACGAGTTACCTCCATAGTGTAAGCAAAGCCACTGGATCAAACACTTGCAGGATTACACCCCTCGTAGCTTACACCAGGTCACTTGGTAGGATCTTTCCCACCGGACTGTGGCTCGCAGTCTGACCAGGCTCCCAGCACTTCCTCTGTGATGATGGTGAGACTCCAGGGCTTAGCTCATCATCAGAAATCAAGTGAAAAAGTAACGCTAAAAAAAAGCAAAAAAAAGGCTTTATTGATTTGGTTATACGAAATGATCCCCTTTGCAGCACAGTTTACACTAAGCCTCCAAATCTGACATCTCTTTGAAAGCCCTCTTAATATATCCAATTATAGATTTTCAGCAACTTTGTGGAATGTCGGCTTTCCCGGCTACTGACCCCGGAAAACACCATTGAAATCAGGAGGGATTTTGCTATTGAGCTCAGTGGGGGAGGATCAGGTCCTACATAATTTTATTGTCAGCAATGATGACCTCTCTTCACAAATGAAGAATACCCATCCTGAACCACGGCCTTCGGAACGTAAACCATTTATTTTTATAGCTGGATCCTTCCCCGAGTGGGATATTTCGTGCATGGTTAACTTATCCCAGGGCTTTAAATGCTTGCCAAGTGGCTTTAATAGCAGGATGTTGTTTAAAAAGATTGGGAAGGATTGTGGGCAGTAATAGAGATAATTACCAAGGAGAGATAAATGAATCTTCAATCTCAAACCAACTTGGCTTTATCATTGGGTCAGGAGAGAAGATCCAGAAAAATCCCCTGTCTAAGACTAAATGTGTAATGATAATTTGGGATTTAGGGAAGTTGGCAGCTGTCAAGATTTTTTGATAAAAACATCTTTTGAGGCTTAATACAGGTTTGCAATTCCATATAAAGGCATGAAATCCCCTTTTTACTCTGGGAATTTGGCATCATGAAATAAAAAAGCTGGAGGTGAATTTTTGGGAGAGGAGTAGACATCAAGTGACATCCTGAACTGAGAGTTTTTCAGGTGGCATCAGGGTAGGGAAACTGCATATAAGGGGGCTGAGTGCATATCCCAGCAGGTAAGGAGTGTTTTGCAGGACACGGGGCACCTGCAAGGGGGACAGATGCACCTAGGATGCCCCTCGGATGCCTCTGGACCACCCTACAACCATCCTTCAGCTGCCCCTTTGCCCCTGGAGCGGCTGGGAGAGGACAACACATGCCAGACCCAAAGCTTCCCTTTCTGCTTTGGAAACAGGAGAGAGCATATCGAGGACATATTCAAGTGTATTTATTTATTTATTCATTCACCAGGGAGAGGAGGAGGTTGGAAGCCAACCATTTTAATGAGAAATTATCTTACCTTACGATGCAGAATAAGGTACTGCATGACACAGCAACTTTTCAGGTCAATCTTTTTTAAAAAAGATTGCCAAATAAAGAGTGTTGAAAAAGAAAAAAACAAGGACATACTTCATACAGGTCTTTCCTGATAGGATTTGGGGGTTGCAGTGGAGTTTCAGCTTTTCTCCATCTCTGACATCCTCTTTTTCCTTGCCTGGTGCCAGACAGTGCCCCAGGCTGCAGGACCCTTTCTGCTCTCTGTGGTCCAAGCTACCTGAGGTGACTTCTGCAAAACTCATGGGGCTTTTAAAAGAATTGGAAAAGGCATTTTAGAGAGAGATGACTTATTTTTCAGCAAAGGCCATACCCAACCCAGAAGGGGGGGGATCTTCTGGGATGTAATCAGTCAATGTGGAGCACTCATGGGGCTTTCATGAGAGTGGAAAAGGCCTTTTAGTGAATTATAACTTATTTTTCAGCGAAGACCTTTTCCAGCTCAGGGTAGGGCTTTTCCCAGTTATCTTCTTACCAGTCTACTTTTCTCCTTTCTAGAGCCTATATTCTCAGCTATGGGAAATAACATGGAGGAAACCCAGAAGGACTGTACAGAGAGAAGCCTGACAAAATAATTTCTCTCATTACGATCTGAAAAGGAAACTGACCCATTTTTCCAAAAGCAATATTGAAAAAGGCAGAAGAATGTGACACGAGCAATACAAAATGAAATATCTTTGGATTAAAGAGTCACTATTTCAAACCACCCAACTACTTCCCATGTTTGCAACTGCCCCCAAGAGACAGACGAAAGCCATGAAAGGGGTGCGTGCTTTGGGATGGCAAATCCCCCTGTGTAAGCAGGATCCAGGAGAAGTGCTGTTCTTGCGAGGTCTACAAAAACAAACAAACGAACAAGAAAAGGAGAGATCAAAAACAAGCTATGAAATAAAACTGGGGCAAAACCATCCCAAAACATAAAAAACACAATCCCCTGCTGGTGAGTGCAGCTGTGTTACCCCAAAGGAGAGCCCTCTTACTGGTGTGGGAATTGCAGCCCGTTCCCAGCTCAGGGATCTGTGTTTTCAGGCTCTCAGCCCTTCTCTGGGGAAGGGGTGCAGCCTCCCCAGCCGGCAGGCCATCAGCTAAACTTGCCACTGCCCGGGGCTCCTCTTCACAGCCCGTTTGCCTTTCATATCGACATGCTCACACTTGGTGCTATTATTCGGAGCTTTGGGTCTGATGATCATATTTATATGGCTGACACCCAGACCTACTTGCCTATTCCTGCGGATTCCCATGAAGTGCTGTCATGCCTTATTACCTGTCTATCTGCCTTCAAGCCTGGGTGACTTTTAAGTTTTTGAAGCTTAATGCTGGGAAAACAGAATCGTTTCAGATTGGTTCAGTTCAACTCCTGGATGTATGGATTTGTGGTATATAATACTGGAGCACACACAGCTTAGGAGACAGGTACACTGCGAGGCCCTCTTAAAAATGGCCTTATCTGAAATAAAGGAGCGTATCAGCAAGAGGAGAGAAGGGAAAATATTTTCCTTGGATTTAGGAAACTTCCACAGCCTTTGCTCCATGTTGTTTGCCAGGCTGAGGAGCCCTTGTTCATGCCTTGGTCTAATCCAGAGTTGTGTATCAGAGCTCAGTGATAATTGGAAACTCTTCTCACTCCAGCATTTTCAGCTGTTGTAAAAGTCTGCAGCTAATGTCATAACAAGAATTAAACTGTCTCATCATATTACACCCATCTTAGCTGACTTCGCTGCCTATTAAGGTGACAGCGCATTGATTTAAAATTTGTGTTAATTGTTTACCCCTTCTTGCAGAGGCTTTCTTGGGGGTTTTCTAGCAACCTGCAGGCTTTCTGTAGCTGTGGATTTTCTGTTTGTTCAGTTTTATATGGACTTTAAAAAATATCCTTTGTCTGAATCATACCATGCAATACCTCAGCCCATGGGTTTCTTTGCCACATATATTCATTCCCTGCATGGGTCACATTTAAAAATAAGCTAGTGGAGAAGGCATAGCTGGCCTTGTTATTGCAAGAGTTTAAGAGGCATGTTCCCCCCCTCTCTGATATTTGTTTGTATTTACTGCTTTCATTTTTTCTGACAACTGATAGCAGGGGTGTTTTTTTAGATTAAGGTATCACTCTGCCTACAAAACCTTTTGCTTTATGGGTTTAACAGAGAAAGTACTACCCACCAAAACAGCTTACAGCCCATCATCCTCAGGCTGCCACTTCTGGGTTGAATAAATAGTTCTCGTGTAAGCCTGTGGTAAAAAACTTTTTACCTGGAGCTGAAAATGAAAACTGTTTTGTGCCGTATGTTGTCTCTCTGGCACAAAATGAGCATCACCTCAATGGGAATTTGGCATGCTTTATGATTTCAAGGCTGGAAAATAGGAGACATTCTTTTCCATGCTCTAGTTCTCCAAATCCATAAGCAATGTATTTCTTCACAGATATTTGGAAAAAAAATAACCCTTTATTGTCTCTGAGACTATGAGTTTTTTCCACCCCCTTCACTGCAGGGTGAAATATTTCTCCCTTTCTGCTCCACTTTGTTGTGTTTTCTCTCAGTGGAACAGCTATTGTATGGGAAATTAGAAGAGGTAAACTTGCCTTAACAAAAAAAATCTTATTTAAGGGAAAAAGGTAAGTAATTAAGAAAATAATAAATATTTATTTGAGATCAAAATCCCATTGACCTCACCAACTGCTTTTTGTCCCAGATATCAGGCACTTTGGAGCAGACCTCAGTCTCATTCTTGGAACATGACCTTAGCCAGTGGACACCTTCCTGAGGAGACCCACTCTGCCTTCCCCTGACAAGAAGTGCTAATCACACCACCAGCCCCTCCCTCAGCCCATCTCCCACTGGGTCCTTTTTGTGCTTTTTAGTTTAAAAAACAAGCTTGTGCATGAGCTGCAACCAGATTTTACAATTCTCCGGCGGCCAGTACATTTTACACAGTTTATAGCTTATTAGCACAATTGTGAATGGCAAAACTATTCCTGGTTATTTGAGTTCCCAGCCTTTATTCCTGGGGAAAACCGAAGTCTCCCAGCTGTCATTAGAGAGCACTTCATTAGAAAACAACATTCACTATTTATATTTTGAGCAGAAAGCGCCGCTCACTTGTATGAATAAAGCATGTGCTCTCCCAGGCTGCTGCTGGCTGTTCCCTGCGCATCAGCGGGCTCAGCCAGCTTGGGCACCCACACAGGACAGCGCCTTGAAAGCAGGGAGGGATGTGCTGTAACAGCTCCAGCAACAAGTGTGGCTGTGGGATGGCACTGAGGGCTGCTGGGTGCTCTCCCATGAACGCAGCACCAGCGAGGTTGTCCATATTTAATGTGAACTTTTCTGCCTTGGAACAGCATTGCTTGGCACACACGATAACCGCGCTTTAAAAGCCTTTTGTTTCGCTCCTGTTTTGATGAACTTCTTTCCCTTTGATGTTCGTCTGAGGTTTAATGGTGATAAAACAAGCACAATGGCTAGATTGTGGAAGGGAAAAAGGTGCTGGGAGAGCACAATGCGGCGCATTATCCGCTGGCTCCCCTGTACCATTCTCTTGGCAGGCGGCAGAGAGAGTGAACCAGGGTGACAGCCTGGGCGTCCTGCTGGCTCCTGCCACAGTGACACCAAAACCGGGCTCATAGCAGGGGATCAGGCACAACCAGCCCCAAAGAAGGGCTCGCTGCTGCCAGCACCCAGCCCACAGCACCTGCTTGCAGCTGTGACAGTGCAGGGCTGTAGTGTAGAGTCAGTCCCAGCTTGGGACATCCTCCCCGAAGGCCTCCCTCAACCCCAGGGAGCAATGGCCAGCCTCAGTGTGTGGCACTAAGTGAGCAGGATGCATCCCTGCTCCCTCACTACGCATCAACATCCCATAGCAGCATCCAGGGCAGCATCTCCCACACCTCCTTTGCCTTTAGCACAGGAAGGTGAAAGTTTGAGGAAAACTCCTGTGAAGCACTGGGATGTTCCCAGCACAGGGCAGCACTCCAGCACAAATGCCAGCCACTTCCCAAGCTGCCAGCACCCCCGGTTCTGACAGGTTTTCAAGAGCCAGGAAGTACTTTCTGTCATTTGGGGTCTGGCTCCCAGGGTGAGGCTTTCCTTCGGATACACATTTACAGTCCATCTGACTGGAAAGGAAATCCCCAAAGTAGGAGACAGAGGGAACCCCTAAATGTGCTATTTTTATAGTCTTTCCACAATTTTACAAAAGGCACTGATGAACCATTTCAGAAGGCAAGACGGGGCAGCAGGACCAGCAGCCACCACGTGGCCCATTCAGACAGCATCGTGTCCACAGGCCAGTGTTCACCTGAGCCCATTTCTCCCTGCCTAGACCCTCTGCAGGTGTGAATCAGTGCCCTCATGGCCTAAGTCTCTTTACAAATTATTTGTGCGTTGTACCACCTTCTTATTCCCTGTCTGGTGACATCTCCCAGCAGCCAAGCTGGTGCTGCCTGCCTAATTGTCACCTTGCAGAGGTGCCCTGCAGCGCCCAGGAACTCCCATGGCAAGGGCGGTGCCCAGGCTGCACCCCCATGCCCACAGGGGCTGGCAGACCAAGGTGACCTGGTGACAACTGTGTGACTCAGGTATCGCTCCTTCCCCCTCCCAGCCCCAGCCCTGCCCCTGGGCAGTTGCTGCTCTCAACCAAGTCATGGCTCATGCCATCCCTGGTCACATCTTGGGACATGCCAACCCGGGGCACATTTTGGAATGCACCTACCCGGGGCACACCCTGGGCCCGTGAGGCTGGGGTGTGAATTCTGCACCCTGCGAGGCTGGGCACATGGCCAGAGCCGCCTCACATCCCAGACCCCACTTCAGCTACCACAGTCCCAAAGCTCTGAGAGTAGGCACAGTACATATTGGGGATATTTTTGTGCAGCACCAGCACAGTAAGTTATTTTCTGTGAAGCTCCTCATAGCATTTGGTAGCCCCAAGCACCTTTTCCCAGGGATGGCTGAGGTGATTCCTGCTGTTCGAGTGCAGTTCTGTGGGGACTTGCAAGGACACGTGTCTGTCCTATCCAAGCCATCCCACTGTCTGCAGACAACTCCCTGTGCAAAATAAGGACAAAGCCCTAATGAACTCATGTATAATCTCATTTCTCCTTAGATGGCCTCTGCCACCAACAGCTGTCTCTGAATATTTATTTTTTTAAGGAAATTGTACATAGACTTTCTGCAAATATTGTTTCTTACCTGAGAACAGGCTTGAGGGTTTTTAAGTATTCTTTGAGTTGCTGAGTTTGGGGATTGCTCATTTTCTGTATTTCTACTTAGATTTTTAAGCTTATCTTATGACATCTGCATTCGTTGCTGGTCTGACCTACTTAGTGAAGTCAAAGATACTGGAGGTTAAACTGAACAATCCACTTCAATGCATACTTATAATTTCAGGGTCCTGACACAATTCATTAGTTTCTAATAAAAATTTCTTGTCATTCAAATAGTAGTTGTAAATTTGCATTTAAAAAAATCGTATTTGTAAAATAAAATCATCTTGTTTGCAAATTAAAATAATTTTGTTTGCCTGAGAAGGCAACATCTGCAAGCTCAAATAACTTAACTGCACCTGAAATGTACACAAGGATTTTTAACAGCACTGCTTATTAACCAGTATTAATACCTGCTAGTGTAGACCCCAGTGTGCCACAGTCCTGCTAAAATTTGGCTTAACTGCAGTGAAAAAAAATCCTTTTTTTTTTTCTTTTGGAATGCTTTCACTACATCCCCATTTCAAACCCAGAAAGCAAACAAGTTGTAGCAGACTTTCTATTGCAAAACGAATTTGTCAAGCTCTGCTGCATTTTGCTGAAGTGTAAGAAACTTAAATAAAAGCGATCCTAAAGTTAAGAAGCTGGTTTTGGGACAGAGACAGGTGGGGATTTCCTAGCGTGTATTCACTATTCCTAAAGTTGGAGGTGTGGGTAGGTTTTCTTGTTTCCAGAGGAAATCATTCAGGAGTATAAAACCTTCCAAGACTGATTCTCTTTCCTATTGCACAGTGCAGCTCATATTTTTATAATATTCTGCAGAGACAAGGAAATTTGGGGATAACACCCGGGCTCTTCCTTTTCTCCATTACATTTTATGTAATATATTTTATATATATATAATATATATATATATGCCAAGCTTTCATATCATGTGAAAGTCACTAGTGTTAAGCAGCTTGCAGGAGCAGCATGCAGAGCTGATCCAGAGACTCTTCTCATCCCGGGGCAGAGGCACAAACCCTCTGAATATCAGGCACAAACCCTCTGAAAATTAGGCACAAGTGTTTCAAGCCAGTCCTGGACACTGAAGGTTTACGAACACCTTCTTGTCTTGATACTAAAACGCTTGGAGTGTAACACTGTGTTTTCCTGGCACTCGATGCCTTGGTTTGTGCTTGAGAGAGTACAGCTGTGCTATCTAACACTGCGTTTTTCTAGCTTTTAATCCCTATTATGAACTTATGGCCAAAGAGCCTTTCAAGATGACTGTGGCCATGGTGTTAATGTTTGGGAAGCATTTGCTGCCAGTGTAATATTTTTCTGTATTTTTACCATTTATTCACAAGCTGGAAAGCATTTTTTTGCTAGATCTGAGCTGGACTGAAGCAGCCTGTATAAACTGCTGCTGTTATTCAGCGGGTTTATGCTGCTGTGTGGGAACTTGCACGTCCAGTTCTCAGTGACCCCTTCAGACACAGGCACAGACCTGCTCTGCCATGATAGCAGCCCTCAATATACTTGAGGATATTGGTGGATATGCTTTGCTGGGCAATGAAATGTAATTAAAAATGTGCAAAATGAGTATGTGCGGTGTTTTATTCCTAGAGGTAAAACCCACTTAGTAAAACTTCAGCATTCCACTGAGTGAGAGATTTGTGCTCGAAAATGCATTTCTGCAGTTTTTTCAATGAATTTCCTCAGGTGATTGATTTATAGATGGCTGAATCATGGTAAAATAGAGAGTGCACACAATCAACATAAATTGGTAGTATTAAGCAAGTGCCAGATACTCAGAAACTTTTTATTACTTTGGCGTATCTCATATCAGTAAAATAAAATTGTTTCTTGTAACATGAGGCAAAAGTCATTTGCTAAACAGCCTATCCAACCTAACCGTGTTCAGTTTATTTCTAAGCTCTGTAATGCAAGGGCTGCTTTGCTCCGTTGTTACCGTAACTGTTCATCAGATGTGCTATACAAAGGTTTTCCTTAATCAAAAATCAGTTCCTTTCCTGAGACAGGCGGGCAGCACCTCGTGTCCAAAGAAACCGGGCTGGATCTGTGGGACACGTGAAGAGATGCCAGTCTGGAGTGCAGGATGGCTGTAGGGTGACTTAGAGCTCAGAGAGGGTTCTGCATTTGTTCCCTTTGAGTCCTCTCCCCTCAATGATTTGGGGCTCTGGAAAGTTTTCCACATTACAGAGATTTGCTTTACGTTGTAGGGAAAGGGCAAATCGTGCAAATTGGAGCTTGACGATGTAGCTTCCCCCTCCTGCTAAACAACATTTTTCTGTCTGTGTTTGATGCGTTTTTTTAGCCCATCTCCTTCTGCTCTACATGATCTGTCAATATTAAGTTTGCTTACATTACACTTTACTCTCTCTTAACATCTATTCTTCTTCACTGATGGTTCCTCCCTTTACCACGGCTTTTTTTCAGTGCTTTGGTTTGCTTCAAATTGAAACAGTGGTATATTTAAAAGTAGTTAATTAGGTCTATTTGCTATAAAGCACACTATTTGTATGAGCTTCATTCTCTGGGTATTTTTCAGGAAAATGTAACACTTCCTTAATTTTAGATGCCTTTTTTTAATCTTGCTTCAGGCATAGCCTCCAAGAGATATGCATGTAACATAGATGTTTAATTTACTCCTCCAAATATGCAAAGAATATGTCTATGTTCAATAAACATCACTAAGAGCATGGCTGAGACCTGGGAAAAAAATCAATAAAGCTGCTGCAAACTCTTATTATCTAAGAATTTCAACACCTATTGATATGTCTGGTTTTCCATTGTACCCTCATGAACTCGAGAGCCTGGGACACACTTATTCATGGCTAGAAGCTGCATGTGTATGCGCTAACAGTACGGCAGGTTTTGAAACAACCATCTGAGGATGTTATGGTTGTTAGTCAAAATCAGACAGTAAGGGGGAGATTTTTGTTTGAATAGGGGGATTCAGAATGTGACTCATAGGGAAATCACGCGGGATACAAGGGGCTTCATGAAAAAAAAAAAGCCTTATAAAAACACACTATTGTCTGGAAAACCTGGACATAGAAGTGCAAAATCTGCAATATCTGAATCATATCTCTTCCCTGTTACCTGCAGATTGTGGATCGAGTAAGTGACATTTGCAGTAAAACACTGAGCAGCAGGGAGGGAAAGGGAAGGGCAGTGGCTGAACTTCCATCAGCCTCAGAAAGTCTGAGCTTTCCCCTGCACATCTTTAGTCTCTGATTTTCACATTTAGGTGTAGATCTGGCTTTGAGCTACAATGCACACTTCTGCCAGACATGGTCAGTATTAATCACATATTATTTAGATCAATACAGATCTCTGATGCATGTAGCACCTGCTTGCTGCTCTGTATCATCTAACTCTTTGTAATTAACAAAATCAGATCTAAAGAAATTTATACCCAGGCCACAACCTTTAGTCCCCAAACCCCACTATTTACTGCTAATGTAACTTCCTACAGCTCAGAAAATATAACATGAAATATAACAGTCCTGTTTTGGTTTGTTGGTTGTTTTTTTTTTAATGTCCTAATAGTCCCACTGATTTGACTATTCATGGGATTTTTCACATCACAGTATTTCATATTAACTCTGTGTGTGTATTGGAGAATTGAGTGGTGAAACAGCAGCAACAAATACTTGAAATGTACATCTCTAGGAAAGGCTGTCTCCCTGTCTACACATACACACACACACTTGAATATGTACATGGCTCTCCATTCAAATGCTTGAATCAGCAATGTATAGTTGCTATAGCAAAAACATATGTAGCACAACAGTATTGTAATCAAGTGTGTGCTCAGACATGTGGCAGGAGGTAGCAACAATTTACAGCCATATCAAATGCCATGGATTTGGCTTCCTTGAGAAGCATTTCTCACACCAGAAAATGCAATTACTGTTCCAGTGTGCCTTCCCACATGGTGATCTGAAATGCTTCAGTAAATGAAGCAACCTGTCAATACTTTATCTATTGCAGATGAGACATCTACAGATAAGGATCAGTGTAATCCAGTCATTGATTTTAGGATTCTCAGTCCTCCAAGGACTGTAACAAATCTATACATTCTCCCTGAGTGATGGGGTTTGCTTGTGGATTTCTGATTTCTTTGGGGAAACCGTGTAAAGTTAATGTAAGCAAAGAGAGCTGTGCTGCTGCCCGGCTGGGGAGGCTCCGGTCCATGTGTGAGTCCTTCCAAACCCAACTGTGGTGTACAGCACTAATTAGCAGCCAGACAATTGCAGCCAGACAAATATATTCTTTTTTTTTTTCCCCCTAAGGCAAGAAAAGGAGAACTGTTTCAACGTTTGTCAGCTTTGCACCAAATTTGCCTTGTTTTGGAATTCACTTGTATTGTACAAGCATAACTACCATTCCTGGTGGCCTTTGGTGATCTGGGGATTTGAAGGAAGCATTTGGCTCTCAGTGCCAATCAGGAAATCTTGTTTGTAAGAATGGACATACAGAAAAATTCCTGTCCTGATGTATCTTCATCTGGAATTTACATGTGTGTCTTATCCCTTTGACATACTTGCCCCAAAGCAGGTTATAAACAGATAAATGTGTCCTTGTAATAAAAAGAGTGGCTCTCTCTTTCTGAGAGACCCAGAAATTTGAAGGGCCATGTCTGGAGGTGTGTGAAGGCACACAGACACAGGGTCCTTCAGCGGTGCACACTTACACAATGTTTTATGTAACTGAACTTCAAAGCAGTGTAAATGTTTACAAGCAAAGGTTTGAAAACTCACTGGCTAAGGACAACCAGGCAGTTTGCTAATGAAAGCAGGGGAAAATTCCTAACAATTACTCCAACTTCTCCATTTTAAACTAATCAGAAAAAAAAGGCTGAAAAGTATGAAGAAATTTTCAGATTTCAGCTAATCTATAAGATTTAATACATACACAGATGGCAGAGGTATTTGGGTATTACAGGGAAAATCCATGTAATAGATACAACCTGGAATTACTGGGAATTCCCACAAACACTCTGAATATTGTCATCAGGGACTATTTCTGTCATTCCAAATGCCACATTTACTGCAAGATGAATATATCTGTATATATTCTTCTTTTACCCCAGTTTTCATCTATTCCCAAACCTAACTGGAAATAACATGCTGGCAGAGGTACAGAATGGGCAGTTTTCCAGTCTCCAAGTAAAGCCTTTAGTATCTGATCCGCCACAGATGAATTTGCTACCACTGAACAAGGTACACCCCAAATACAATGTCTAACACAAACATCTAATGGGGACTGAACTACAAAATATTACATCCTAAAAATGTGACATTGTTATGCCCAGGAAAGTAATTGTCAGTGCTTTTTGGAAGTGTTAAATTTGCTTCTGTTCTGCTTCAAGAGTATTTTCTCACCCTTTGTTTGCTATGATGATATGTAATTGAGAAAATCTGTCCCTAAAACTGGAACATAAATACAATATTCTATCTATACACATTCCAAAAACATGGTTTCACAAAATGCATGGCAGCCTTACAGTAGGATTTTCTGGTCACTTAGACTGACCTGCGGAGCTGGGCTTTGCTGCCGTGAATCACACGGACGTTCCCAGCTCATGACCCTCCGCAGACAACATCAACTCAGAGAAACTCCAAGAAACAGGCTCTTCTGCACCGAAAACATTATTGCATCCACTCTACACCTCTGAAACTGCTAGTTTATGCCCCATCATTACTGCATGAAGTGCGGCTCACACGTGAATAGCGATCGCGGCTGTGAGATGCGCTGTTAAAGACACAGGCTCCTCCACACACTTCATCTGCTCTCTGCTTTCAATCCCTACCCACCACACTGGGCAGAAACCCACAGACATGTAATTCATTCATTAGATTGTGCGTTCTCCACACTAAATAGCTGTAAGGACTCTTGTATTTCAAGAAAAAGCTCAGTTTTAGGCTGTAATGGGCGAAAAATGTGTTTAGTGTAGATCACAAAGGAAGACTAGCAACAAAACCTGTGGTATTCGGTTATTGACATAAACATAATCATGTGCTGTATGAGCTGTGATTTCAGCCTAGTGACCATATCACGTGGACCTGGGAATTTGTCCATCACTTCAGCGAGCTTTGAATCAGACCTGTGAAAGCCAGAGCTGTATATATGACTTTAACTTTATATCTGGCAAGGCTCGCAAGTCAGAAAAGCACGCTTCACTTGCTTACTTGCTATGTAAACAAGTGCAGACCACGTCACCAAAAAGGCTCTGAGATTTACCCAGCAGATCAGTGAAACATCTGTAGTCTTTCACATATTTCACAAAGAAACATTTGTCTGGTAACATGTTGCATCCTTTCTGAATGGCGACACATGGGGCCCTAAGCAGAGCAATCAAATCACGAGGAAATTCAATATTTTAAAAAAATCTAAATTCTATTTCTATACAGCCTACATAGAGTATAAATATATTCTAGATATGGGTTTATTTAAATATATTTATATTCCATGTATAATATAAATATAGGATATAAATAAAAATATAAACGCAAAATAGATCTATAAATATATTAATTGATTTAAATAAATCCGTATTCTATAGTCTATCTGATCTAAAAGCACTATTGCAATTTAGGGCAGAAGTTTTTCTTGTTGAAAGGCAAATATGTACAAAAAGTTCTATATAAATAAACAGTATGAGCTTTTCAGGAGTATCTATAATTTATATTGACCGATTCAATTATATACATAGGTTTTCGTGGATAACATATGTAATTTGTACAGTAACATCATTTTAAACCTGAAATTATTCTGCTTTTCTGATAATGGAATTTTGACATCAGAGTCACTTTCAGAAAGTGGGAAATGATAGCAAAATACAGGGCTAAAGTTTGAACAAATAGAGGACTGTTGTGTTTGTTCATTTTGAAATGAAACTAGAGCCTAGGATCTGTAATGTGTTGCACATTGGCTTGTGTAACCATACCTACTGACACTGGGCAACCACAAATCACAGTATTACTGGAAGTCCCAAGTCAACTGATTAAGAGGCATTCAAAGAGGTCTGTCCAAACAAGCACCTTCCTGACACGAGGGCCACAAGAAGCCAAGACAATCTGCTCATGTTCTTTCACCATACACAGGATGAAATTCAGAAATTGGCAAGGAAATGGGTTAGACATTGACAGGGGCTAGTGCTCCTCCGAAAGGAAAAAATGTGACACTATTAAGAGAGGGTGTGTGAAAGTGTAAATGTGCAACTGAGATCGGGTGCACGGGATGTGTGTGTGCTTTATATCTGTCTTTGGTTTATGCTGCAACATCTTCAGGGTCTGAAGGCAGCTGGGCCAGGTCCTGTCATCCCCAGCTAAGCAGGGGCACAATGGAAACCAAGGCCAAGACAGGACAGGGAGAACATCACTTCTTGTGTCTGTGTGTGTGAGGGAGGAACCAGAGACATGCTACAACCCCACGTGCATCCAGTCTGAACACTCGGGTTGTCCATGCACTGCTCCCATGGGCAGAAAGGTCTTGGGGTTGTGGTGCAAGCAGTTGCAGTGGGAACTCTGAGCAGCTTCACACCCAAGGCCTCCTGTGCCCAATTTCACCTTCCAGAGATGCTGAAGGCATCGCATACCATGTTGTGGCTTGAAGGGGAGACACCCCCCACGTTAAGGCGCTGGCTGGATTTTTGCTGTGCTTTTCCCACAGAGGTGGAGTTGGAAGAGGGGAAGACGAAACGTCCCAACTTAATTTCTTTTTAATGGTCTGATGGAGCGTCTGACATGTGAATCTTCACTGTCGCTGCTCTCCAGCTTGACTTCAATGACGGCTTTTAACAAGCAGTCTCCCCCAGACAGGGAAATTCTGTTACCTTGCCCAAACCTGCTCAAATACTTTGAGCTCCCAGTTATACACTTAGCACAGGATTTTGGCAAAATGCAGGAGAGGCGCATTCTTTGAACTAGAGTTAGACTTAAAAACAGCCCCTTGATCATCAATGATGTCTTTATCCACTGAACCAGAACTGGGTTTTATAAAACCTTACGCCCATAGTCTTGATCTCCTCTAGACGTGCCAGCCAGCCCCTGCAAACCAGGTCATTTTAAAAGAGTTCATACGCCTGTATTCCTGCGCCCCGCAATATGCATTACAAGTAGCTTATCCGGAGCCATCAGTGACCACAGATTAGCGGGGCGATATTCCCTCTGGAAATCTTTGAGCCTGTACTGCCTTCCCTCATTACAGAGGCTATCAGGTCTGCATTGCTTTGCACCCACTAGCCGAGGGGGCTTTGCATAAACTCCTCCTGGGGTTTCGGAGTTTTACCTCTGAGCATATCATGGGCAAACCGGGATGTTCATTTCCAGCGCTTGTCGGCGAAGGGGAGCCCTGCTGCAGTGCCCGGGTGTCCTGACATCCCCAGGCCCGGCCTGGCTGCCAGGGCAGGGTGGGCTCCAGCCGAGAGCGCCCAGCATGGGGGCTTTGCTTCCTGTGACTTCTCAATGCCAAGTCCTAACTGGGAATTAAAAGCCTGCTCCCTCTTAGTCTTCAGGGGTAAATTTTAGAGGCTCCAACCCTCGATAATTAACAAGTTCTGTTGTTCCCCTTGCTGTTGCACTGGCTGTGGTATTTTTAAAGCTTTTTATTAAAAATTAATTTCTTTATTATGTTGGAGACCCATCACTCAGTCACGTGGCTCCCTGTCATGTTTCTATCCTTCCTACTCATATTCGAGTTATGCCATCAAGCTAATATATTGTGACTGCTCTTCTCTCTTGTGACAAAGCCTTGCAGCTGCCTCCAAATCAATAGATGTCAAAGAAATATGAAAACAATCATGACAGAGAACTTAAATCCTGGCTAGAGTCTGCATAATAAAAAATGTGCTTCTGTTCTCAAGGCAGTGGATTAATTTATCCTAAAGTTTAGTCAAATTTTATTCCGGTACCTTTTTCCCAGCAGATAGAGCTACATCTGTTGGGTTTGTAATGTAATTTGTAATTACTGCCCTTCATGTGGTCCAATGCCTTGAACCATCTTTAATTAAAAGCATAATTAAGGGAAGATCTAAAGGAAGACAATTACCAGATGGTCTTTTTTTTAGAAACAGTTAGTTGCATTGAGGATGTATCCTAGTCCGTTTCTGACTTGGATTAAAAGGCAGGCTGCCTCCCACACAATCTGTGAGGTGAGAGGCTGAAAAGGGGCTCAGGCATCCCGGGCAGCACCACAACCAATAACTGCGAGAGGGGCTGGGGAGAGGCAGGGGAGGACTCGGGGGACCTTGGGACAGAGGGTCACCCTGGTTCCATACATTTGCCCGAGTGGGTGAGCCCTGCTGCCCTACTCCAGTCCACAGCTCTGGCAAAAACCACCTAAGTCAAACCCCCACATCACTAGGGACACCCTACAGCTTCTGGGAAATATTTCTCTGGTGAAAATAGTAATAAATAGTAATAATAATAGTGATATAGCAGTAGTAGAAATAATAATAATAATAATAATAATAATAATAATAATAATAATAATAATAATAATAATAATAATAATAATAATAATAATAATAAATAATAATTTTAACCCCCAGGGACCGAGTCTCAGAACAGCTTCCAGAAATGAATTATCATCTTTGCCCCAGGTGGGACAGAACCCTGATGGGGGGAGCCACGCCTGCCAAAGGCTGTTGTGAGAGGGGATGTTTAGCCAAAATCTCCTCTCAGGCAGCAGCAGCAGCTGCCCTGGCCTTGCTGGACTTAGTTTGGGGACCCATCCTTGCCCTTTCGGGTACTCTGTCCTTCCAGAAGATTCCCCGCACCCTGCATCTGGAAGTTTTAGAGACCATTACTAAAGGAGAATGGGCAGGAGGGGATGGCAAATAACCCTGAAAATACGAAAAACGCAACAAAGACCAGAATTATGTGCAAGCACAAAATTTCTAGGGGAAGCTGGGCATAAAAAAAGGGAAGAGAGAAACAGAAAAAGGGAAACCTCGAGCAGTGGTGTAATGTAAATTAAATTTTTGCTGTATTACTAAGATTTCATTATTTGACTGTTCCTACTCAAAGTAAGGCAGCAATGAATTGTAATCATTTCAATTATCTTCAAGATAGTTTCTTTAGGACACAAGTTGTCAGAGATAAAAAAGTACATTCTTGCTGCTCCATGGGTCCATTTTCCAGACGGTTTGTCGTTCTTGCTGCATGATTTAGTCGCGGCTTTTTTGCATACTCCGGCTCTCCCACTCGCCCTCCGCGGGGGCGCAGACCCCCTCCCTCCCCTCACGGAGCGGCTGCGCAGCGCTCCGCGCCCGCGGAGCCGGCGGGGCCGACCCTACCCCGGCGCCCGCTTCGCCGCCATCCTCTTGAATTAACTTCGCACAAGAGGTTTTTGGTTGGTTGGCTTTACCACTTTTCCCCTCTTATTTTTGCGGCTCTCCCCGTCTCGCTTCCTTCCATCCCCCGCTCCCCGCCTCCGTGGAATATTTCCTGACCCATTACTCTGATAAAGCAATAAATGCGGGGCGGGCGGTTCTGCACCTCGCCTGGCCGCGGGGCACCCGAAGCAGGATCCGTCCTCGTCCCCATCCCTGCAGCCCTGCAAACACTGTTTTCTCCCTGCTGATAGGGTTGATTTGCAAGTGGGAGCTGCTGTCCGCCGGGAAGGCGCTTAGGTCTCTTTAAGCGCAAACCAAATAACATTTAAATGCCTTTTTACTGCCGGGACATTATTTATTTAAGTGGTCGTCGGAAATCACAGCAACGCGGTTCCCGTTCCTCTCGGAATATTGTCCTTGCCGGTTTATTAGAGCGACTGGTTTAAAAGAGGCTCTTTCGGAATAAAAGGGCGCGTTTCTCCCCATTATTCATATCTAGGGAGTCCCAGGCCTTTAGTACATTAAAAAAGCTTCAAAAGGACAATTCGCCATCCACAGATATTATATTTGTGAAATGTCCTTTTGTCGAAGCTTTTAACACCTTCTTATAACGAATCATTTGTTCTTTTCTTTTTAATTTTGATAGACAATTAGCCATCAAATATACACCAGTTGACTGTAACCGAGCATTAAACTAGCCTTTATTTAACGCTAATTTAGCATAGCTGCTTTGTTTAACTTTGCCATACAAGAACCAGGTTTTGTAGCAAAAAATAAGTGTAATTTTATGTGGGGCTTCATTTCTTTTGGCCCTCTACACAGCAAGCCCTCTCCTCTTTGTAACCCATTCTGCTGGGCAGAAACACCATTTCGGAGTGCCTAGCACCTGGAGTCTGGAAAAAATTAGCATTGATATAGATTTAGTTGAAATGTAATCTCTTAAATCTGTCCAAGATTCGGGGAGATAATTACACTTTCACTGAATTGACAGAGGTCAGCGTCTCTGTGGACCTGAGGAGTTGATTTACTAACAATAGTGTTACATAAAAAATGGTGTTTGAGATTATAATGTTAATAGATGCAGTCACTGGGGAAAGCAGGCAGGCTACAACTAATTCGATGGAACTTGGTTTTTGCTTTACAAGGATTCAAATCACTTGCAGCATTTAATTTAGAGGAATGAGTTTGCCAGTAATTACAGCAAATGGAAAGGTCGCCTTGGAATATTAGTTATTTTTTCCCAAGTTGGGACTCAAGGTTTTGTCCAGAGGGTCCTTTTACTCTGCCCCTGGCGATGGTCGGGAGACCCGCGGTGCTGCGTCCCCTGCATTTCTACCGCTGGTCACCTTGGGCCCAGCGTAAACCCACTCAAACAAAAGAAAAGGGGGCAACAATATTTGTATAAGCGCTGGAGTCGCGCCTCGAGTGAGACCCGACAGTTTTCAACGAGAGTCGGGATTTCTTTCTGCTCCGGTGGGATGCTTGCCGGGCCAGACTAGGTCAACATGTGCTCGGGCAAAGCCATCACGACCTGGGGGAAAGTACTCCGCAGTGGCGTTTGCATTTTGGGGGGTCTCGACAGGAACGGGAGGCTTGGGTCCGCTTGGCTCCGGTGAGCCCTCTCCCGCCTCCCTCTGCCCTGGAAGGGCAGAGTTTACCCAGTGACAACCTGGCGGGGACCAGATGTCCCAAATCCGAACGCTGCCCCATCAGCCTCTGCAGGTCACGCAACTGCCTCTTTGTGCACCCTGGAAAGCCCAGTCCAAACCCAAGTCGTTGTGCCATGATGTGCCCTGTGTGTCGTGCCCCTCCACACTCCCCACACCCCTCTTCCACCCCGCGGGGAACGTTCCCCACTTCGGCAAGACTTTAGTTTTTTTCCCGCAGGGTCACACGGCCCTGCTGGGGAGTCACGAGTGGACGAGGGGAGCCGAGAGACGGGGAGGGAGAGGAGCTGGTGCCGGGTGTGGCACTCGGCCCCGGTCCCTCCGGGGGTTCCGCGGAGGCTGCCTCCACCCTGCTCCTCAAAGGGGTCCCTGCAGACCCGACGGGCAGCAGAGGAGCAGAGCCCTGCCCTGCCCGGGACACGGCGCTGGGAGCCCGGCGCTGCCCGCGCTGCGCGGGCGCGACCGGGCGCGGTGGGGCGCGGCCGCCGCCTGCTCCGCATCCATCCCCAGCCGAGCATCGCCGCCGGGAGCTGTAAATCCAAACCGATTCCCGACAGGACACACCGCTGCCGACGGAGCGCTGCTTCCCGGGGCCGGGTGGACCGTGGTTCATCACCGACGATCCCGGCGCACCTCGAGGGGATGCGCTACCTGTGCCGGGGACCCCGCTCCGACCGCTCCGCGCCCCGGGCCGGGTTGGGGCATGGACAAAGGCGGGCGGATCGTCCCCCCGGCCGGCCCCGCTCCCCCAGCAGGGCCGTGCCCGCGGGCGGGGGCGGCTCCGGTGAGCGCCGGCAGTCGGGGCAGCGGCGGCATCGCAGCCTCCGCCGCCCTCCGTCCCTGCCTGTTTATGTTTTAAGTCCACCCGATCTTATATGTAACAGCAATATATATGTTAATTGAAAACTTCTGAATTTAAAAAGGTTGTGACAAGTTATAATTTGTCTTGTCAATGTCTGGAATCCTTGTTTAGCTCTTTAGTTGTGTCTGCTGTTCGTGTCTGTCAGATAACAGCTTGCCTAACACGCTGCCTTCCTCTCTTATGGCACGGAAATGACAAATGTGCTGTTTTATCCATACAATTTATTTCATTATTGTTGCCAGCACGAAGCATCACAATCAATCATAAGGAAGTCCAGTTGGCAGGTGTCAATCTTGGTATGTTTTTGTACGTCTCAGTCTATATTTAATCCAATTACAAGGGTCATGGAGTAAGTGCAAATCCCCTTGTTACAACTCACATCTTATTCAAGATTTAAAGTAAAAAGTCAACTTGATCACATGGACGCTTTGGGGGTCCTTCGATACCTTTTGATATATCGTCCACCCCCCCTCCCAAATTATGCAGAGATAGCGTTTTATCAAAGAGTTATCGCGGGTCGGTTGGGGTTTGGGGATTTTTTTTTTCCCTGAGTGTTTGTGTGCAAATGAAGTATCTTGTTATTTTGCTAAAGAAGAGGGAGGCTTTAATGATGGGAGATCTTTCCGCTCATTGCCCTTTCAAATACAATTGTAGATCGAACTCAGCCTTGTCACGTTGAGGAAAAGTGAATTTCTAACATCCAGGACGTGCCTGTCGACTTTCAGCGAATTGCATCCAATCACCCCCAGGGAATTCAGCTAATGTCTCAGTCTAAACCGGGATGAGGGGAGAAAAACAAATCAAACATTGTCCGGAGTCACGCTTATTATGAAAATGTTTTAAAGGATAGAGAAGGGAAATAATTCAAGACAGCCCAGAATAAAGTTTTCGACAAATTAATAGCATTAGGAGTCTTCAGGGAAAGAAAAAAAAAAAAAAAAAAGAAAAAAGAGATAGAAAGCCCAGCTACAAACTTAAGGTATATAGAAATACGCTTCTTCTCTTAAGCAAGAATCATTTTTTTTTTTAATCTTGATTTTTTTTCTTCTTTTTGGATGAGAAACAAGGTTACGGCGTTGAAAATAATAGTCTTATTATACAATTGGCTACAGTGGGATTCTTGACGAGGGAAAATGTTATCCTTCTGCTAAATTTCTGTCTTTAGGACGCTTCAGTTCACAGAAGTTTCTTACAGCATCTTAAATTAAAATCCCCAAACACGCACTCCCGCACACTAATCCTGCTTGTTATAACAAGTTTCCAGCTCTCCAGGGTTCACAGACCGGGGTGCCCGTGTCAGCCGGCTCAGCCCGCTCTGGGCAAATGCTCAGGAGAAGGGAAGGTGTGCAAGCGTTTACCAGGTCGCTGGAGAGCCTCGCAGGCTGCCAGCCACACAACAGCCGGAAAGCTCTCCCAACTTTATATGCCAGCGCACAAAGAGCCATTTCAATAATAACTCAGGTATTTTTTATTCGAAGAGATTGAGCTGTTCAGTTTATATCATACTACGAGAGGGCTGAGCCGACAAGACGAGAGGATAAAAAAAACCCAACAAAACAACAATACAAAACTAGAACAAAATTACATTTCTGCACCAAGGTTTAAACGCAATCCTGGAGGCAAAAGAGAAATGTTAGATAGGCAAAGAAACGTGTGGGGGAATTAAAAAGAAAGTATTTAAAAACACATACCTTGGACAAGGGCAAAATATCCCAGCTAAAATGCTAGTCAAGTCCCTCTTTCCTTGAAAGCCAAAATCAGGTTTCTATTGCAATATTTTTCCTGTTCTAGAGCTTTTCCTTTGGTTTTTACCGTTTATTGTAGCTACTCTTGGACCCTGCAGCCTGTGCAATGCCACAGTAAACAAATTGTTCTGATGTGCTTATTATTATTGCTCAAGTTCTGCTTGGATAGAGAATTAAAGCTCATTATTACAGTGTGTGTTGAGAATTGCTCAATCTATGTGAACACGGGGGTTTGGGGCATCCTCGGGAAAAAAAAAAGAGAAAGGAAAAAGAGAAAAAAAAACCCACAACTTCGGAATGTAGTGTAAATCAAATATGTATAATGCTTATAAATTTGTAACACGTTGCCGTTCCCCTGCTCTTCTCCCCTACCCGGCGCGGCGGCGCCTGCACCGAGCCCGCTGCCCTGCGCGCCCGCGGAACCGCGAAACCGCCTCCGTGCTCCGGGACTCGGGAAAGGTTGCGGTCCACACCGTGAGAGAAGCAAAGATTAACGGGGACAAACACACAGGCGGGGCGGGGGAGACACGTTTTGTCTCGGAAGGGCCGTGTCCGCGGCTCCGCTCTCTGCCCGAGCCTCCCCGGCGGGGCGCGGGGGCTCCGCTCGGCTGCGCGGAGGGGGCGGCCCCCGAGCACCCCGGCCGCGCTCCGGGGGTCACACCGGGCCTGTCCGGGGCCACTCCCGCCGCCGAGCCGAGTTTCCCGAGGCAACGCCCGGCAGGGAGAGACGCCCGGCCCGATCCAGCCCGCCGCCCTCGAGGTCCCGCCTGCCCCTAAGCGCGGCCTTTGCAGGGTTTTTTCCCACTATTCTTTATTATTATCATCCTTTTTTTTTTTTTTTTTTTGTTTTCCCTGCCAA
>VWZF01002124.1:0-31563 GCA_013396755.1 Sclerurus mexicanus
TCTGTTGGCAAATTTTCAAGTTTCCTGGCAATGGAGTTTCTAATCATGAAACCAACTCCTGAAAGGTGGCTTTCAGTTTTGTGTTTGCCTGACCAATGGAATGTGCATCCAGTGCCCAATTCTTTAAGGCTGCCTACCTCATGGAGATGAACTTCACTGAGAGCTGCAATGTCAATGCTGAGTCACGACAGTTCATGGACAATTAGAGCAGAATGACTCTCAGAACGTCCACAATCCGCAGGATCGAGCACGGTTCTGATGTTCCAACATGTGACTGTCAGTTTTGAAACACCTTTGGAGGCAGGTGTATGCCTTTGTTTCTTTGTTTTAGTTTGACTGCAAAGAAGATGTCCGTTGGCTGTGGTAAGCCATCTGGGTGAAGAGGGAGATGAGCTGTGGTTAGGCCACCTTTTCTCAGCCCCTCTCAAGCAGCGCTCTCCTTGAAAAAGGCTGCTTGGTGGTTCAGGATGCTGCTGAACCAGACTGTCATCTCTGGGTCAGTCTCGAGCGACCAATGTCCTGAACCACCTGCATGCAGGGTTGGGGCTGTGGTTTCCAGTGCACCTTATGACCTGCCATTTCATCCCTCACCTGTCGCTACAGGACTTTGCAAGTGTAGGTGAACCCTTAAAGCCTACACAATGGATTTTTTAGGTGAGGTGCAGCGTGAGCAGAACTGGCCCCACCCTTTACTCCTAATGTTCATCCACCAGGGCCAAGCGAGCTTGGACATTGACAGCGAAGTCCTCAGGATGTAGGTTTGGTTTGACTATCCTTCTCATAGATGGATGGCCTTACAGGGATAAGCGAGTTCCATCTGCCTGGGTTTAGAGTTGTCCTTCTCCTAGGATGGTTGCTGGGGGGCTAGCGAGCCTATCTTGCCAATGGACACACTTTGTCTGACCCTTCAGTTGAGACCTGGCTAGCATGGGAGACCCTATCAGAGGCTTGTACCACCGCCAGCACAGCTCGCAACCTCATAAGGGCACACAAGCTTCTCTCCCATGACAATGGGGTGTCCATGGAGAAGATTTCAGACAAATATTGGCAACTGAATTTGCCATTCTTTCGCTAAAAGCACAAATGATATGCTCTTTCTTTAGTTATTCAGGAAAGGAGGGTATATACAGCATTCCTGAGCAAAATCTTCTAACACAGCTACATTTCTCTGGGCTTTATTGAGGTTGCTTGGTGATATAAGTATTGAGCATATTCCTGTACTTGACAGTCATTGCATCTTCCAACAAAATTTGCTGACTCCTTGGGTGAGTGTCTTGGATTTGGCTAAGATAGTTAATTTTCTTCTTGATAGCTGGTATGTTTTGTATTTAGTATGAGAATACTATTGATAATGTACTGATATTTTACTAAACTGCATGTAAACTTGTCACCTCTAAACTCACTCGGGTTTCTTCCTGAGTTCTTCTCAGCAGCCTCCAGCCATGGCAGGGATCCCACACAAATAGGATGCTCCTGTGCTTGCAGCTGGGGTTCTGCCAGAGTCCTGAACCTATGACTTCTAACACACAACAAATTTCATGTGTCCACAGTCCTCATTGTCCCTACTTAGTCTGCACAGTTAAGCCATTTCTACTGCCCACAGACTTCAGTGTTTTAGGTAACATTATTTCACTGATTTATTACACTGACCTCTTATTCTGCACTAAATTAGTTCTGAAATACTTAATTTGAGAATTAGAGTTAGCATTCATTTAAGCACTTACAGCCAAATATCATACCACCTTTTTTTTCTGAGTTTATACAAACTCAGCCAATTGAAAAATTTAACATCAGAATACACTAATTTTTCATTTCCTTATTTTCTTTCCAATTTTTATAGTGCAGACTCCGTTAGAGGAGTAGCTAAAGGGAATAAATGGATTAGAGTCACATCTTTCTATTGTTCCAGTTGTAACTGAAACAAAATGAAAACCAATACAGAAAACATCCTATCTCTCTACAGAACATACCTTGCTGCACAGAGTTACTGATTATTCAAATAATGAAGAATGAAAAACAGAATAAAATTACCTACAACATTTTGATGCACATTGATCAACTCTTAACTCAATATCAACATAACACAAATACACATGAAGAGAAAATCAGTTTGAGACTTTAAATAGAAGGGGAAATAAACAACATTTAGGGTAAGAAGATGAAAGATATTTATAAGATTCCTAAACAATGTTACTTTATTTACAAATTCCTTATGAAGCTCCAGAAACCTTAACAGAAGGTTTTACTACTCTGTGTGTATCATGCAGAAAAAACTAATCCTGAAGAACTGTGATGTTTGACTTACTGCAATTATTTGGAAAGGCAACAAAGTGTTTTCCAACAAGTAGCTACGTATAAATAGAGCCAAGCAGAGTGAGGCAAAGCAGAGCATATCTAAAGACACATTGCACTGGCTTCCAAATATTTTAGACCACTACTTACCACTTCACAGGCCATTAACACTCCTTATGAAGACTAGAATGAAAAGCAGTAAAAGAGTGAATGATCTGTAGTCTGCCAGCCATGGCCTCACAAATCCCTATTTGGGAGGCACTGCAATAAGGATTTCCATTGTGCCAGTGACAAAATAACCTTTCAATAGCAGCATCCTTAGTTCAGTAAGACTACTCCTGACCAGCTGTATCTTTCCTCTTTAATGGAAGAATTTCTGACAGGTTTGAATTAACATTTTCAAATGTGCTGTATAAATATATGTTTATTATATTCATCTTCCTTTTCTTTCAATAGCATGGTGAAGTTATGAATTGATAAAAAACATGACAATTTCAGGGGAAAAAAAACCCCAAGTAGTCCATACAGAATTTTATCATTTACATGTTGGTATTTCAGATGTCATTACAGGTGAAACCATTTCTACTGGAACTCTCCTAGCTGAGGTTATGCAAAATATGTCAGGGTTTTATTAAAAGTTTTTTTACATGATATGGCTTTATTTAGCAGTGCAACTTCAAAAATATTTACTGCTTTTTCCATTCTCATGTCATCTGATTTCTTTGCTGACTATTGATATATTGAGGAAAATGTAAAGGAACAAATGAGAAAAATTTATAAGTACTGTGACTTTATTACCTCTAAAGAGGTGCCATAAATGTGCAATTCTAACATTCATGGCATCGTAAATCAGAATTATACTGATTTTGAATTAGCCTTATAGAAAGTAATAAGGGTGAATTTACATGGGTAAATTGAATTAGGCACAATGGGAACAAAATAATGGAGAAGAAGGAACATGAAGAATATGAACTGTGCAACAGTTAGGTAATGTATTGAAAAGTAGAGCAGATGAAAATTGTGTATATACATGCATTAAAATATTCTCACAGTTGCTGCCAGGAATCCTAACTTTGCCCAGAGCCATGGATTATTAATAAAATAGCCCAATCTAAAGACAAAAAAAAATCCATTGTGTTCCAAACATGAAAGAATTATAAATTGTTGGAAAATGCTATTTCTCTGAATTGAGCAGCATCCAAGCCAATTTTACAAGCAACAGCTGTGAAAAAATTTGCATGGCAAAATAGAATTCAGAAACAAAAGCAACAACACGGTTGGGGAATAGATGTTCTGG
Source organism: Sclerurus mexicanus (assembly GCA_013396755.1). Lineage (NCBI taxonomy): Eukaryota > Metazoa > Chordata > Aves > Passeriformes > Furnariidae > Sclerurus > Sclerurus mexicanus. The sequence continues at coordinate 3,590 of VWZF01002124.1, forward strand.
ACTATTGCTTTCTTGTCTGCCAGAGCAAATATTTGGTGTCAACACAGACAAATAAATATTGTATGCCTGAGTCACCATTTCAAGTACAGGAACTGCTAAATCAATGACAATGTGTATTAATGGCATTATAAGTTCTTTCCCAATGTTTTCAATATATAAGCAAGATCATTTACAAAAAGTATATAGAGGCTATCCATGTGTAAAGAAGTATGGGAAAATGTTTTGTTTTGCCATCAGTGATGGTAAACTCTAGTATTTGGGTGTACACTTTCACAAAAATAAGAAATATATGCATCTTAAGAGCACAAGCAAATTAAGAAACAAAGTACTATGCAGTGGCTTCACTTGATTTTACTGCTGCATCTCACTTGATTCAATATGCTTAAGCTTCAGGAAAAAACATCCAAAGAAACTGCAAAGCCTCACAACACCTGACCCCAAGAACATCTAGCTGTCTGTGCTATAAAACACTGAGAAGGTAGAGTGAACTGAAAGGGAAAAGAGGAATTTTCCAACATTCCTCGCTACTTTTAATGGATGTATTTAGAAGGCTCATAAAACTGTACAAATGCAAATAGTTCAGCTCACATCATGGTGTATTCGTTGCATGTACTTCCTCCAGAGGACATTTACAAAACATATGCTTAGATTTTCTAAAAGCCACATCACTCATTGTGCTAACACTCAGAATTTATGTGACACTTTCTCTGAAATCTCCTTCCACTCAGAAGAGCTGTCCAATACTCTTGTGAGGAAAGTGAGATATTCAGGTTGCTGTTGATGCTTCCCAGCCTTGCAGATATGAAAATGCCAGTTTATGATGTGTTCAAGCCTAGAGATGGTTGATAAATAAAGGGCAGATTAATTTTAAGAGTACTGACTTCTTAATATCAGCAATTCTTGGAGATTCCTTCATCTCAGGGTCACACAGGTCTTCTTGGCTGTCACACATGAGGGGTGCAAGTCACTGCCTACCTTGCTCTGTGCATTTGTGTTTGTCTTCATGGCTCATAGGATTTTCATACACTTGGAGGGCAGCCAGCCTGCTCCGCCTTCATGTCTCTGCTTGATTCTTAGACATAAGCATAAGACAGCAGCTGAAGACAGTGCACAAATGGAAATGCCAGTTCAGAAATCAGTGCCTGCAAGCTCACTCCAGGCTGTGACAGAGTAAACAGAGCAGAGCAGAACAAAATCCAGACTCCTCTCAGCATCTCCCTTTTCACAGAGAAGCCTAACTCTAGTACCACAAAAAGCATCTCTGCAAGCATCCTCAGTCTCCTTACTTCTGTGCTTCCTATCCTGTGGCCCCTTCTCACCACACCATCCTTTCAGGGACTCTGTCAGAATGTAATAGAACTGCATTCCAAGGCATTATTCCCCACCCTCTGTTCTCCACAGGAAGAATAGGACAAAATACTATCTTTTTGATGGGAGAGGCAGAAATAAAAGTTACCCCTGTACAGGTTCTAGGATCTTATTTTTTTTTTTTTTTACCTTTTCTCAAAGGCTTCATTGCACCATTTGGTGCTCACTGGTACCAGGCTGATGAAGAAGCATAAGCCCTTGCTAAACTCAAGAATGGTGAGAATGATTATACTTTCCATTTTATGGCAAATCTGCATTTGTATTTGACAATTCCCTTCCAACTCAGCATATTCTTTGATTCTATGAATTTTGGTTGAACAAACTTGACCATGTTGACTGGGTTAGCAATTATCTTATTTTCTGGTAAAATGAATTCAGGGTTAGTATAGACTCATCTTCCTGGGGCAACTGAGTCTGTAAAGTGACAAATTTCTCCTTTCACTGCTCTAACGATTTGCAGACAGCAAATACATCCTATTTGCATCCATTTCTTGGAACTAAGAAAACCATAAGAAACAGCATTTTCATGCACATAGCACAGCAAAACACACCAACCAACAAACCAACACCAAAACACTCTCACAGAGATAGTCCTCCTTTCTAAAAGTTTATGTTTCCATTCTTAAACAAGAAAGCTAGAATTTTTCTCAATGAAAAACATACTAACCCACTTTTTTTAAGCTCAGGGGATATTTTCTTTATCCTTCTAGAATTTTATCCCACACTTCAACAGTTTTCTTGTATTTCCCCATAAACTAATATGGGGAAAAAAAGTTTTACATAGAAACTGGGACATCTGACAAAAGAAGATCAACAAAGTTATGAATATAGAAGACAAAGTTTTACAATGGAAGCAAAGGGCAATTGCAGTAGCAGATGGCACTATCAGATTCACTAGTTACATGGATGTCTACAGTATCTTTTCAAGACAAAGAGGAAGAAAAAAGGAATGCAACTCAAGGTTTGAAGATGCAAAACTGTTCTGTTTTATTTTTGCTGTACAAAGTCTTTTGTGTTTGCCCCAGTCCCATGGGAGCCAGTACTGAGAAATCCATGTTCAGCTCCCTACACTCCATAAAGACTGAAGCTTAATTTCTTTGGTAAAATGTAAATAGTCTTGGGATTTTTAAACTTTTCCTCCAGTTCTTTGCAAGTGATGGTCTCTAAGAGCTGTGTCCTCCCCTTCCCTTTCTGAACACTGAATAGGAATTATTCTGAATCTTGCTTACATATTTTGAGGTCTTTTCTGCAAGGAATTAAACCTCTTCATCTATTCCCAGAACTTTCTTGTCTTTTCCACATAGTTCATTACTCGTGACATCTTGAGCAGCTTAGCTCAGCCTTAGATCTCAGTGTTACAGAGTTGCGCATTTGTTTGACATTTATGAAAAGTACAAACAGCTGAGGCTTTAGGAAGTCTATTCATAAGCACTGTAGACTGACAATATTTCTGAAATGTTCAGCAGCTAATTTAGAGGTTTCTGAGGCTTAGTATAGTTTATTACAGAAGCTTTACATTTCTAGAAGATTATCTGTTCCTTTTCATTGCCTCGTACGCCACTTGCTACATGAGTTTGAAGCTGTGCTATCCTTACTCATGCAGGAGAAATACAGAAAAGGAGTCTGTTGCCTGTCCCACTTTTCCAGGAGGTCTAACCTTGCCATAAGGTGCTGGACTGAGAGTGTTCTTCTAGAGAAAATTACTCATGATGAAATTTGGAGAGGAGCACAGTAAATTGAGAACCATGGGAACTTTATTTCTATTCAAATTTCAACAAAATTTGCCAGACTGCTTCTCGTGTGCCATTGGCAAATTATTCACAATGTGGTGGTCTTCTCTTCCAATACCATTAAGCTCAAATACTTGTTGCTAAATATGCAAATCTAGTAAGAAAATTATTCTGATACTGCACAGTTGAGCAGAAAATGTGTTTGTCAGGGTTGTTTGTCTATCCATTTTCTACTTGCTCAGAAATTCTTTAAGACTATTTTGCCAGGTCTCTACAGCCATTAAGTTCATTTGAATGCTGATGAGATATGGGGACAGATTGTAAGTGGAAATGTTGATTCAGAAATCAGTGTCTCCCAGCTCACGCCAAAAGAACAAAACTCCAGGGATATTTATTCTGTTTTTATGTAATTGCCTTTGATCTGTATTAGTCACACTTCCTCTAAATATTTTTAACTTGCACATTACTGATTTTCTTTAACTTCAGACTTTTCTGAAGGCTCTATAAGTGTTGCCTCTTACTTGTAGAAACAGGTGTATGACTTCTTTGTCATTGCCTCTGTGATGGGTAGGTCACCTAGACCCCTCATCCCAGCCCACATAAGGCACTGTAACTCCTTTATTTCTGCCATCTTTTCATGATTAGAAGGTGATGGAGGACAAAGATAGCCTTACAGTCTGCACTGGTGTTAGTGGTGATGTGCAGAAGATCAGTAGTCACCTCCTGAAACAATTCCAAAAGAAAAAGACTCCATGCCTTATCAAAACAACTCTGCAGTCCTCTTTAAAACAAGGTGAGAATGGCAACTCTTTTTTATTGCTTACAGCTGCAATAAATTTGACAACAATTTCCCATTATTGGAATGTCAGTGAAAAGGAAATAAACCTCTGTGGGAACAGCACATTTAGGGTCTTTGGCAAGGTCTCAGAGGGACTGGAATCATAAATACCTTATATATACACAGTTAAGCCTCTCTTGAGAGAAACCGAGTGCCCCTGACAAGAACAGTACAGATTTAATATCAATGCCAATTGCACTCGTTGCTTGTATTGCTCTCACTTCTGAGACAATATACAGTTTTCCAGTGATGCAGTCACTGCTATTCTTTTACTCTTAATAGTCTGTTACTGTTTCAGGATTAACTGAAGTAACTTCTGATCACTTTGAAAGAGCTCTTTCAATAATTTCAATACTTTTTTGGCTATTTTTGCACTAAATAGATTCCACCCAGGTCTGCAGTGGTCTTCTTTTGTCTGAAATGGAAGACTGTGGTCATACAATTGACACAACATATGATTTAAAGAACAGCAGGTGTTAGATTTTGCCTAAAACTTTTCAAACATGGTAAACATTTTAGGTAAGTATTATGTAAACACACCTGTAACCTCAGGTGAAAAAAAGCCTCATCATATATCAAAGCATCCCAGAAGAAAGATAAAATCACTGATATTTATGTTGAAACTGCAGATAGGCAGTTTCTGTACTTTTCTGTAAAGAATTTAACATATAAGAATGCACATAAAACTAAAATTTAAATTCAAATTGAGTTTGAGTCTGTGGAAAAATGAAATTTTAGGAAATTAAGTACTGCTGCAGGTGGGAATGAGATTTGTTGGCCAGTTAAAAGAATCTATCACATAGGGTGTAAATCAGGTTCTGAAAGGTGACTCACAGCCTTAATGAGGGGTAACATTTAAACTCCTTTTACATTTCTGAATATTTTGAACAGTAAGAGATCTTGCATTGAGACCTTCAAAGTACCTGTATGATTAAAGAGCGTACAGCTTCTTTAGAAAAGTTTCTTATGTGATTTGAGGCCTGTTATCTCTTTGATAGTCAATAAGACTTAACTGCTCCTGAAACTTATTTCTTTTTAAATGAAGGCAACTTTCTGGAGCCAACTCTTCAGTTTTCCTAAATAAGACATTCTAAGAAGATTCTTAAATGAATTTGAAATCTCATAAGGAGAAAGAAGAAGGGAAGAATGGAGTGTATTCTGCAGCACTGTCTTTTCACACTAAAAAAGGCTTACTGAATCTTCAGTGATTATTTAACTGTAGTGAACTTTTGCATTAAATGACTTTACAGCTTTTTTATGTGAAGGGGCAAAAATTGTCAGTGTACTGAAAAATTTTTTTCTGTTCTCTTCAGGTTTCACTCCATAGGCTCTGTGTGACCTCACAGCTGTTTCCATACAGAGTTGCCATGGAGCTTTCTCACGATGGAAAACTCAAACAAGCTAAGACAGGAGAAATGCATGTTGGATCAGTGTTATGGAAAAAATGATTAGATACCTTTTGACTTCAACAGGACGTATCAGAATTAAAATTAAATCCAGTAAAAAATTATGTACATGTGTGCTTGGTGCTGAAATTAAAACAAGGAAAGTAGATATTTGCTGAATAAGAACATGCTACATGAAATTATACTCTTCATCTGAATGTTATCTGATTTATGTCAGTGAAAGGTCCTAGTCCAAAAAGAACACGTATTTATTAATATAATTCAGTAATAAGTGGCAGAACTTCATATTAAAGGACAAGTATTACAGGACAGAATCTCTCCTTTTTTTTCATTGTCTCTAATTAATTCTACAATAAGAATACTAACCATAGACAGAAAAAGAGTAAAGGAGCAAGGAAATGTTAATTCTGAGATGGTTAAAGTCGTGGCTTAGAATCAAAAGTATATACTTACATATTGAAAAATACTGAATTTTATTGTGGTATCAACAAATCAAAAGGATAGGGGATAAGGAAGGAAAGAAATTTAAATGCACTCTTTATATCCAGGATTTTGTCTTGACTCATATTCTGATATCCCTTATTAAATTCAAAAGCAGATGCAACCTAGATAAATCCAGTTTATCTGTTTCTCTGTAAGACTAACCTTTCCTCTAAACAAAGTTCAGTAAGAATATTGTATAAATGCCTGGGAGAAAGTGAATTTACATTTACCAGAGAGAATCAGACTACCGTGACTTCCTCCTTCACACCTCCTGTTAGAGGCTGGTGAGTTAAGTAACAGAAAGGCCTCATACCACCTCCTAGAATTCTGCACATTGTTTATAACTGAATGAAAATTATGGCTAAATCTGCCTCAATTCTGGTTTAATTACAGGCCTAAATTTTGGCCTTACTTCAAACAAACTTTCAAAAGACCTGGGCTGAGTTCTGAGTATACCACCTTGAAGAGCATAGGGGAGAACTCTAATAAATCTGTACAAAGGAGGAAGGATTTATGGGTTTGAATCTCACCCAAACCAAATTTGGAAGGCATCACTCAAATTTTCTTTGAACCCTGCATTTAAGGCAAACTTGTTGAAATTCCAGGTGAATCAAAACCGGTGCAAAAACCTGTTTCTGTATCCTCTTGTGAACCCTTGCTAATTCAGCATTTAAAATCCATATAAAATAAACCCATACAAAATAGGTACACATGTCTCTAGAAGAGCAAGAATCAGACTCTGTATAGGCAGAGGCCTAACTTGGTTGCTTTAGAAAGTGGAAAGTCTAATGGAAGACTGAGTTAGAATGAATATTAGAATAATTTAAAGTATACCAAGGCACCTAAAATTACCAAAGTTTGATCCCACAATGAGATGTTTTCAGTAGGCTAAGAAAATAATTTTCTCAATGGATTTTGTTCTGGCAATATTTCCTGAATGAGAACAATATGAAAATGTTTTTACTGCAAGTATGCTAACTTTATTATACCTTAATTGGATGATTAAATTCTACATTTAACCAGGGTACATTGTCAGCTCCGCTGGTCACCAAAGAGCCTCTCTAACATTCTCTGTCTATCCCAACAATGTCCAATAACAATAGCACTGTCTCTTTTTAGAGTGGAGGTATTAAACCTCTTGATATACATGTGCATCTTGGAGGAACAAGTCAGCAATTCACTTGAAGAGCCATTCTTTTGAATGTTATTTCACTTACAAGTAACATCACATTGAATTTGCAAATATTAAATCAAAGGGGAAGTTTCTGGCTAGCTGTCAGCAGCACAAAGCTAGTTTAGTTCCCTGTTTTTAAAGATCTAGGATACTAGACCACTCTATTTTCTCCCCCACTTCAAATTAAGTGCAATTCTGACATTATTTCTCAAAGCTGAGCAAGAATGCATGAAGATACTGGCTGTATTCTACCGCACTGGAAAAATGCCCATGCTCACTTGAGGGACGAATACTCCTCATTGCATTTAGGATGCCAAGTTCCCTCCAGGTTCTGAAGCACACATTGAAAGCATAAAGACCTTTCACTGTGTTCTGTGGAAAACTGAGGTAGCATTGTGTTGAGAGACCACGTTTAGAAATTCACTAGGACATAAAACTCCAATGCAACATCATGTCTAACTGTAAAATTATGTCTAATCTCTAAGGACAAGATTGTTTGGGTTTTCTTTTTTTCTTTTTCTGTCAGGATTTTGCTTTGATACAGAGTTGAAAAGTTGAACAAGAGCCAACTGAAAATGAGATGTCATATGACATTGAGGTTTTTCTGTTTGAACAGTGTCAGGATACTATGGATAATGAATAAATAGCAAATAGAAATTGGTGTCTATTATCACAAACAGAATAGAAAATGTTAAGATAACCAAGGTTTTCCATTGTTCCATGAACATGGTGTAATATTCAAACTGAAAGAGAAGGTTTAGATTATGATATACGAGGAAGAAATTCTTCCTTGTAAGAGTGGAGAGGGCCTGGAACAGATAGCTCAGAGAAGCTGTGGCTGCCCCATTCCCAGAACTGTTTAAGGCCGGGTTGGATGGGGATCTGAGAAACCTGGTCTAATGGAAGATGTCCCTGTCTATGGCAGGGGGAATGGCCCCTTCCAATCCAAACCATTTTAAGTTTCTCTGGTGATCCTATGATTATTAAGTTCTATAACTCTATGCTTTGAACATATAGCAATTATTTTTGAAATATTGAAAATTAAATTGAAAATATTATGAATTGAAAATATTATGAATTGAAAATACAGATACAATATTTGTATATCAACTGAATCAATGCATTTCAATGAAGTAGTTCTGTTGCTCAGAAATTATTAGAGGTGCCCAGGCTAAAAAAAAAAAAAAGTGCAAATCTACTCAACATGGCATATTTGCACTTTTTACCCTTGGATACTACAACACTGCTGTAGGTGAAGAGAATGCACAACATTCTGTACAAGGATTTGAAACAGAAAAGATCTTTATTCTTCTTTTATTTCTTTACTGTAGATATATTTTGTGAAGTTATTAGATACATGACCTGAAAAGGTTGAAGATCTACATAATTTGGAAGATTTACAGAATTTATTAAAAGCAGTTTCCAGTAGTGTGGCTCAAGGTGAATACTTAGAAAAACTTCAGTTTCTCGTTTTGGTGGTTTTTTTTTTTTAATTTCTGGTATTTTATATATACTTTTTAAAAGTCAAGCTTTTCCAAAAGTGTGTCTCCCTGTTGTACACTGTTCAGTACAAGTTTCCTCCTTTATTTTTTTCCCACACAGTATTACTGAGAATCATTTTCTCTGCACAGATCTTCACTATTTTTAAATGTCATATTGTAACCTTTTCCTCTTCCTCTTTCTTTTCTGTCTTCTCTGTCAAATGGGCTATGATCCTGCAAATCTTTATATTTCATTAAAATGGATTGGAGCAAACTTTAATAAAGAAGAAGGAGAGTGTTGAACTCTTAAGTTCTATTAGCACTTAATAGAGCTGCCATGTACTACATCATAATGTTATACATAATATAATAAAAAGACTAAAGTGTGAATATTTTTACACTCTGTTTTTAATACTACAGTCTTGATGACTTTAGCAGACACTGACTCATTACACTTATTACCTCTGATATTACTTTAATCATCTAGAGTTGATTTAAATTCAATATTTGGAATTGTATTTTCTAATAATAGGAAATATGATAAAGCCTCTTTCTTTCCATATCACACTCTGTAATTTATTGCTTTGTTTTCAACATGTCTGATATTGAAAAATACTACACAAATTCTGAAACGAGAGAGTGTTGTCCAAAGAGGAAAGCTCTGGCCTAGTGCTGTTATCTTTACTCACTCTAAAAGTTCTACTTAAAATATTTTGTTAGCATATTTCTTTTGTGCTTGCAAATCTACCAAATTCCTAATTTAATAAAGTCACTGATATCAAATTTCCAATCTTGGAAAGTGTATTAATTAACAAATAATTTTAATCATAGGGTAGTCTCGCTGAAGTCATTGTAAAGCTTAGTTCATGTGTAGTGACACAGCTGGATCAGATCGCAGAGACTACTAAGAAAAGCATTGCAGTGGAAGACATTTTAGAAGCTGACTCTCAGAATAAAAGACATGTAATTGTTCACCTGCACAGTGCACACAGCAAAGCACCAGGAAATGGCATCCACAGGTGGTGTATTCAGAGTGCCCCAAGGAGAGAGAGGCTGGTTCCCTTGGGGCATTAAATAAGTGCTGGCACTTCTTTCAGAAGTATTTTTGAACATTCCAGCCTAACAGATGCCACATAAAAGTTCCTTAAGAAAACAGTTAGATAAGATCTATTATGATGTTAAATATAAATACAAAAATAGGTTGCCTGAGGCAACAAGAGAGAGATAATAAAAGACAGTGCTGGAGTGTTTGAAAACAAGTTTGTTGACTTAAATAAAAAATTCAAAAATCTATTTCATTTTGTAATAACACTAAAGATGAAGGAAAAAATTACAAAATAATTACTGAGTTCTCTGAAAGTGAGGCAGGCAGTCCTAGCTTTTATCAGGACAAAGTAATTCTAGATTTTGATTAAAAAAATAAAACCAGTTAGCCTAAAGGATAATAATAAAAATGTATCAGAGTGTCTCAAAGTGCAGTGAATTTATCAAGAAACCTTGATTTTTAACATCTTGTCTTGCAAATTATTTGCTTTAATTTTGTTTGTGATATTAGTGAATCTTTGTAATTTATGTTGAATAAAATTAACTTTGTGTGTGAATGGCTTGATATTAATTGCAGAAAGATTCATGCAGATGCTTAGCACTGGTATCAGCAGTGCTACTCATTTAGTGAAAGTCAGTACACGCACAGAAGTCTACATAAATGAGACAGTATATGCAACATATCTAATTCATTTTTTGAGCTTCACTGATGATGGAAAATCCTATTCTTTCAATTATTTTAAAACTTTATTTCTTGCTATCTCATAGACTGGTATTATTTTTATATTAAACTAATAAAGAAGTATATTGTTAACCATTAAGCAGTATTTTTGAACTTGATACTCATCCGTATTGCTTAGGTAGGTGTCCAAGGTCTATCAAGTTATCCAGTACTGTCTGCTTCTTCCTATTGCGTCTCATGTTACCAGCCATGAAAGTGGGACAACATCAGTCCACAGCAGGACTGTAGATTAAAAGTCACCTTGCTAGCCTGAAAATGCCAATGCTTGCAGATCTTCTCTCAGGAAACATATTAGAGTGCCAATTTAATAGAGGTGGTGTGAACACTTCTAATCCTAAACAAACTCTTCTGTCTACTCAAATCAGATTAGTTTTTCTGTATTGGGTTAGACTGAGTACAACGCAAATTGTTTCACTCATTAGTACTATTCAAACTTTTCATTGTGTTTGTTACTAATCTAGAAGATAGAAAATGGCAAATAAAAATATTATAGGAATGCCTGAGATTGCCAGTGGACTATACTTTCATGAATGGCAGTGAGGAGACCATCCCAAGTGATTCATAATATGTACTGTCTGAAGAAGAGGGTTTTGGAAAAAAATTTTGGCCTTATTCAACTAATTAAACTTATTTCCTCCTTCTAAAACTGCACATTCTTTGTGTTCAGTTCTTTATTTACTTTGTGCTTGACCTTATGAAGACAGACCACATAAATCTCAGCATTGTTCTGCTGAAATCAGCAAAACTTCTTGCAGTTGCTTAAAATCAAGCACATGAATTTTTCTGGGATCAGAGTGCTTGAAAGGACCTATTCCTTATGCAAGGAATGTTATCCTCATATGTGTTCTGTAAAGTACGCATGAAGTGAAACAGAGCATTTTGAGCAAACCATATTCCCAAAGGTATGCAAGCACCTCTTGCTCTTGTCTGGAAGATCTCAAAGGTCTATTCAATCAATTAGATTTTAATGACCCTGCTTTTCAGTCTAGAGGAAATGGGATTAAATTCCTTACTGGATCAGAAGGGAATAATTAATAAACATTGTACTCATTCTAAAAATGACTTAGACACGCTTTTTGTATTTCAGTACCAAATTTTAATTACTTGATTTCTCAACTGTGCTAGCATATATCTGAGCTAATTTTAAAAACAAGGTTGTTGAGTATTGAAAACCAAATTAACACAATATGCACTATCTAAAAAAGGGCAATGTATATATTTTGTAAATACATATCCACATTCATGTTCAACAATTGCAGAACAAACAAATGCATAAGCCTTACCCTGAACTTCCCATTATAGCTGTTCCCTATTTAGTTTTAAACTGTGCTTACTGTCATGATTGTGTTTATGTGTATCTTCAAGGTGCTTAAAATGTTTTTTCTATAACTAGCATTTCCATAATTAGCATTCCAATAAACAAATAGCAATATGTTTCTTGATAAAAATGTATATCGAGACACGCTGTGTGCATACACATACACATTTATATAAAAATAAATACTTTCCTTGATAGGCGATTGTATAGACGTGCTTATAAAATTGCTTATAAAAACCACAGAAAATTATATATATGTTTATTTTCAGGCATGGTTTGAGGGTATAAGTAAATACAATAAATAATTATTATCACACCAGTGGTATGGGGAAGAAAAACAGAAGGATAAAAGTGAGAAAACTCATGGGTTGAGATAAAGACAGTTTAATAGGGAAAGTAAAAGCCACACACACAAGGAAAGCAACACATAGTATTAATTCACTGATTCCCATGGGCAGGCAGGTGTCCAGCCATCCTCAGGAGTGCAGGGCCCAACATCATCACTCCAAATGTCCACACTTTTCTTCTTCTTCCCCCAGGTTTATATACTAAGCATGACGTTGTATCATATGGAATATTCCTTGGTCAGTGGGGTCACCTCTTCTTGTTGTGTTCCATTCCAGCTTCTGAACACCCAGCCTCCTCACTGGTGGGCTAGCATGAGAACCAAAAAATGACCTTGACTCTGTGTAAGTGCTGATCAGGCAAGAATTAAAACATCCCTGCATTATCAATGTTTCCAGCACAAACCAAAAACAGCCCCATACCAGCTATTGTGAAGATTAATTCTACCTCAGCCAAAACCAGTGCAACGCTAACTTTGTAGTAAGTGCAATGCTGATAACAACAGGTCTACATGTATGTCCTCATCATGTGTTGAGTGCTACATAAAAAAACTCAAGTGCTGTGTGGAATGAGTGCTAGAAACACTGGGAATGGTAAGTGGCACTCTAGGGTTTCTAGTTCAGGCAAATGCAGCAGAGAAGTATCTCATGGAGTGTGGGACTGGAGCCTGGGTTTATACAGGTGTTTTCTTACTGAAGACAGCCCTCATGACCAGCCCCACCAAGAAATGCAACTTGAACAAGCAACTTAACTCCACTGGTGGGGGAGAGAGTAAATGGTTGAGGGGTAGTTGCCAGCTGGGGTTAAACGATGACAATGTGTAATAGTTGCAAGGTTTGTGAAAGAAGAGATAGATACTAAATTGGAAACTCCAGTCAGAGTTACTCATGGAGAAAGGCACAATCAGCAACAAACAACTGCTCTGATCACTTCCCTGGTTCTGTTTCAAGAGCTGGCACCAACACCAAGGGGTTTGTTCCTGTTTTTGTAATAAATGCGAAGGGTACGTAATCTTATTCCCAGTTTAGAGAGGCCTGTTGAATCACAAAATCATAGAATTATAGAATAGCTTGGGTTGGAAGGGACTTTAAAGACCATGTACTTCCCATACCCTCTGCCATGGGCAGAGAGACCTTGCACTAGACCAGGTTGCTCAGAGCCCCATCCAACCTGGCCTTGAACACTTCCATGGGTGGGGCAGCAACAGATTCTCTGGGAAACCTGTGCCAGTGCCTCACCACCCTTATAGGAATGAATTTCTTCCTCATACCTATTCTAAACCTACTATCTTTCAGTTTTAATCCATTCCCCCTTGTCCTGTCACTAGAGGCCCCTTGTAAATAGTCTCTCTCCATCTTTTTTGTAGGTTCCCTTCAGGTGCTGAAAGGCCACAATTAGGTCACCCCAAGGCTTCTTTTCACCAGGCTGAACAATCCCAATTCTCTCAGCCTTTCCTCATAGTACAGGTGCTCCATCCCTCTGATCATCTTGGTAGCCTCCTCTGGACTTGCTCCAAGAGTTTTATGTCCTTCTTGTGCTGGGGACCCTGAAGCTGGAGGAAGCACTGCATGGTTTCTGGGCTGCAAGTGAATTGAGCCAATTCATAACCAAAGTTGAAATCCCAGGTTTGACTTATAGAGGTGTCTTCTCGAGGACTTTTGTAAGGACTAATTATTCAAATCTTCCCAACTTTGTTTCTCAGGGAAGGATCAAGTAGCAGTAGCAATACTCATAAGTACTAATTAACTTCTGGATCTTCCATTGCCACAACAAACCAACGGATTAGAAATATGTGAAGTCAAATTAGTCCATTTACCAACAACTTAAAAAAATTGGAGGGATACAGTCCTAGATGAGCATTTAGCAATGTATAAGTACCTAAGAAATGTTAATACACTACAATAGCTTACATTAGCTGTGCAAACACAGGATACTGAATTGCGGTTGATCTCTTTAAGAAGGCAGAATACAGTTGTGTATTGTACTTTGGTGTTAGAAATAACCTAAGCTTTAACTGCTTACTGCTCCCTGCTTTTTGTTTCTCATTTGCCTCTGAGCCCACAGCTGGAATACATCTTATACTACACAATATCCCTCCAGGATCTATTCTAAGTAAGTCTGTGGGAAATCCAGACAACTAACCACGATGGAGCTACAGAAAGCTGACCTCCTTCTAAAAGCAAACAGCTACTTTTGCCAAAACGGATTCCACTAGAACTGAACCTCTACCATATCCTAGACATGTGCTTACTTTGGCTGTAGGATATGCAGTGTTCCCTATACTTAGCATAGGAAATAGTTACAGAAGCAATTTTATCTGCTGTGAATGACTATTAATGGTTTCTATAGTCTCACTGTAAATGCCTGGCATTTCATGTCAGGAATCATGTGATGATCCTACAGATTAATGACCCACATTTAAACTAAAGTCTATCTTTCTCTGCAGTTATTCAGGAAGATCTAACCAGAAAAAACCCCCACTGTTTCCACAGAAATAAATGTCAGCTCTGACTTTTGTGTTTCAGATATCTTTTAATGCCATTAATTATATAAACTAATTTTATACTAATATGTATATAAAATAGTGCCCCCAATTTCTGTTTTCTCTGAGAAATCTGAATATAAATTGTTGCTAAATATGAATATCCCTTCAAATAAATACAAAACTGTGGTGGACAGAGAACATATTTCAGTTTCCTATGGAATATTCTTGGACAAGGGTATCACAGGTCATCATTTTTCTTTATGCAGTTGAGTGGGTAAAAAATATAAAGTGCACAGTGTAGATTCAGATATTTTCTATAGCTATTGAAATCACTAAAAAACAGAATATGAACTAAATAAATACAATCCATATTGCAACTAGTCAAATCACTGCATGCACAAAAGAATTTTCAAAAAACAGAGACCAGCTGCTATGTTTGAAGTTTTGTGGGAAAAGAGCACTTTGTGTATTTTCAATAGCTTATGTCTTTCTGAAGTCCTTTGAATGATTCATGTTAAAGATAGAGTGAAGTTGGGTGGGTTCAAGTTGCTGTATGAAAGCCTGCCAAGCAAAGCACAGAGAATTCCATAACTCCTTAATGTGATGGCTTTCCCTCCACTCCTCCAAAACAAAACATTGAAAAATAATATAGCAAGGCTACAAACACAGACAAACCAACCTAACATACACAAATGCATATAACAGAAAAATCTCGTCTATTTGTTCTTTTTGAACATCTTCCACTGCTCCAAGATTGCTGCTTGCTGTATTAAGTCTCAAATTGTAAGAAAACGCTCCTCAAATCCATCAGTAAATAAAGACTTTATCAACATTTTTCATGTTCTTGTACAAGACTAGTTTATTTCTGTTACAGACTCACATGTTGATAGAAAACTGTCCTGTGATATGATAACTTGCTTCCGCACATTTAATAAAGGCTTCCTGTGGAGGAATGACTGAAGGTGCATGTCATTAAAACTGTCTGCCAAAATGAAGTCCATCCACCACATCATATGAGCCACATGGGCACAAGGTCTTTTTCCATGGAGACACATGCACACTCATTTCTGCAGGTAAATGTCTGTTTCCTCAGTGCCAAATCCATGGGACCTCATTGCTCATTTGCTCTCTTACCCCTGCTGGCAGTTACACTGTGCATCAGCAGAACCCCAGGAGGAAGAGACATACACAGAAACTGCTGCGTTTGGAAACCTTCAAATAGAACTTAGCATTCCCAATCCCCTCCTACTGTCAGCTCACCTTATGGCTCCAACAGGATATCAACATCTGAGTGCTCTTTAGAAGCCAGCAGGGGATCTTTTGGGACCCTAACCTGACTGTCTGGAGTACTTGTGTGATGCTCTAGTCTGCTCTGTCTTTTGGTTATCCTAATTTTCACAAACAAAACCATGAAACTAGCTTGCTCACATGGGATGTAACTTCAACACTTTCCAATGTTCCCTCAGTGGGAGTCCACTTGCCAATCAAAATTAAATTCCAAACCATGTCCTCCCAGTCACTCAGAACGAAGCAATAGATACTCAAGTAAGCTCCAACAAAATATATTCTTTACAGCTTAAATGAAAGTGTTTTTTCATGCCAAATAACTTTCCCTTATGTTTGTACATACCATATCTCCATTCTCAGTTATTTATTTACAGATACCAGAAGTGCCATAGGCAAGTATGTTTGAACATCATATAACAATATTAGATAAATAGGAAAGAATTGTGTCTCTAGGTATTTTTTCCCAACATTTTAAGTATTCCTTAAATGATTTTAAAGAATTTTTTCTCAACCAGGACAGAATAAAAAGATTAGATTTCTTTCAATTTGAATAAGGAAGTTCTGCCATTGATTTAAGAAAGAAGTAAGGACTAACTGACCTTTGGTCAATGTAGTCAATAACCTGTTCTGAAAATAACTACTTATTGCCCTAGAATAGCATCCAAGTTAGGGAATTTTATCCCTTGGTTCTACGAATATTTTAGTAAAGAGCATATTACTAGGTTTTTATTTGTGAGAATTTCCGATGTAGCTTCGGGGTTCTGATGTTTCTAATGTGTTTTTGAAATATAACTAGCAAAATACAATTTTTTAACAGTCATTTAATTGGGGAGGGTGTTATACCTCCCTTATTTTAGTTCTTTAATTTCCTAACAAAAAAGTTTATTGAGAGAAAAGCTTCAAGAAGATAACTTTGATACTGAAAAATATTTGCCAGCTTAGAATATATTTTTTTAAGATGATAGTTAAATCGTAATTCTGCCTGTCACAAATCTGAAGAAATTGTGTTTTTTTCAGGCAATATTCAAAGTCTAAAAGACTCAAGGTGTGTATTCTGACACACAAAGTGTGTATTCCGTGCAATCACACACTTGAAAATTTAAAAGCAATTCATTGACTGAAACATCTGAGCTTACATGGATATGACTAACCACCACCATCTTCAAACAGATATGGGGTTATTTCAGTCTGTCAGCAAATAACTCTATGACACTGTTGAAATTACTATCAGGAGAATATATAATTTTTACTGCAGTCTCTTTTCTAGCAAACCATTTACTAGATTAATACATTTTATCATTAATTTCTCTGACATTCTGTACCTCCTCATGTGTTATAGATACAAATGGGGAGTGAGAAAGGTAGGGAGAAAAAGGAAGAGGGAGGCTGGGAGGGAAAGAAAGGGACAGGCGCTCGGAGGAAGAGGGAGAGAATGAACTTCCTATTCCTATACACTGGCATGATTTCTAACTTTTTCATATACAGTAACTTTGGTTTTAAAGAACACATTAAGGCCTTTGATAGGGCATTAGAAAGACAGCTGATGCAAATGACTTGTCACATATTTTATAAGGCATGTGGTGAATTCATCATCAGGGCAGAGCACAATTTATAAGATAAAGCCTGAAGTGCCAGGTAAAAATCTTAGCTATAATTTATCCACAGAGGAGGTTTCTCCCGTGAAAATATTTTAGAAAACAATACAGCAAGACTTCCATCCTTCTCCCTTCCTCCTTCAAGTCCTGATGGAAGGAATGCCAAGGATGGGACTAACCATGGAAGAGAGAGGGCATATTAAACTCTGTGAAAGATACATAATTCATATCCTTGAAATAGTTTGTAGGCCGTCCACTAATATTCACTCTTCACTATACTTTAGAAACAAGTAAGAAAAGATCCATAATTATCTTTTCCATGTCTACTCTGAACAAATACAAGCATTTGGTGGCCATTTCTACTTGTTTGCAGTTCTCATGCTTTTAGTGTCATACAAGGTGAAAGAGGACAGGACATTACAGAGAGTTTATTTCTCTTGTCATTGAACCCAATGAGAGTTTCCTCTAATTGAAACCATAGAAAGTAAATAAACATGGATGAATAGTGCAGTTAGCTAATAAGATTTTGGAGATTAGATTAAGATCTCAATGAGCTACTTGTATATTGAAGTTAGGTAACACTGAGTAATGCATATTAATGGTTTGGTACTCATTTTGTGTTACATTTGATTTCAAAGAAAGTAATAATAAATTCAAGATTTGAAACCTCAAAGGGCCAGATACATTCTCAATCATCTTTGAGAAATGGGATAAACTATGGCACTGACTAATTATTTTGTTAACTGAAGGAAAAACAAAATAAGACAAAAAATAGTTCTTTCTCTGATTGTTGAGAAACTTAGGAAACTCCATTAAGTCAATTTGAGGCATTTAGATGTAAAGGAAAAGAAACAAAGGCAGCAAAATAGAAAATACAAGGTATATATATCTGACAGATCTGTTATAAATCTGATCATACATGGGGAATGAATATGAGAAAGAAAGAAACATTTTGGATCATTCAGTTTACATAGGTCATTTAACAAATTCTTCAGTAGGTGGTTGTAAATCTATTGGCACTTTTCTAATTGACCTTAGAATGCCTTGACTAATCTGTATTTTACCAGTTTCACAAAACCTTAGGAGAACCTTATGCTTTTTTTTCTAGAGACCAAACTTTGTCATGCCTTCTATCAAGATGTACTTGGACAAGAAAGACTATACAAACATGAGTTACTAGAACTGTGTACCGCAGACTACAGCCTTTACCCTCTTACCTTGTTCCACAAGTTCAAATAAATAAACCAGACAATAAATATATAAATAAATATACTAGACATTAAGATAAAATACAGTAATTCCCATCAAGTTTTTTTTATTTCTTGTTTCCTTCTAAAAGTAGAAATAAAGCTCTTTCATTAACAGTTTATCTACTCTAGAATTAAAGTTATTAAGTTAATAAGCTTGTGGGTTTTCAGAAATATTTGAAAGTAGCTTAGGTCACATGGCATCTGGTATTTTGAGACACTGATGAGTAGTCTTCACAGACTTGCTAGTGACAACACTTCCAGACTTACAGTTCTCCATTCTCCCTCTCTTTTTTTCCACTATTTTTCCAGTGGTCCCCTTTACACTGTTCTCAGTGTTAGTAACCACCACAATGAAAAGAACTGAAAAAGTGCTCTCACTACTGGACTTGACTCTTTGTGTATTGGATGCCTAGAAATAGTTCAAATTTCAAAACATTTTATGCAACTCATTCATTGTTGTAGAACTCTCAATAAATAACTCCAGTAGAACACAAAGCATGTCAGGGGCTTGAATTTCCAGCTAGGACCAGTTGCTGAGATATTATATGGTCTTTCAAATCTGCTATGCTATGTTCTTTTTGATCTTTTCTAAACTAAGACACAAAGAACACCAGATTTTCCAAATATTTTAGCCAATTAATAGATAATTAATTTACTGTAATTCCAAAAAGTGATCATTGCAGTTCTGCACTGTTTGTTGCCTTGTCTGGTAAACCACAGAAAAACCTTACAGGTTAAAGGGAATTAGAACATGACCATAAAGCTATTAATGAAAGTTTCCTACAGAGGATTTGATCTCAAAGACTTCTTCCAGTGTTTACTCATTAACATTTTTGCTACATTGACACGTATCTTAAAAGGTATTGTTCTCTCTTATATATACACTTCATAATGCAAGGACTTAGTTGGTTTTTTTTTACTTTTTAATATGGACCTTTGTTTGAAGGGTAATTATTTATTTTTAAAGTTATTTGAAACTGGAGGTCACCGAACATGAAAATACTACAGCAAATTAGTTAATGATGCTGGCTACCTGCCATTAAATACCACAGTAAAAAGAATCAAAAGAGGGCTGGATACAGTATAACCAAATATGTATCTATATATATATAATTTCCAAGAATATTGTTTCTGAAGATTGGTAAAAGAAGTTTTTCAGTAAATTTGAGGAATGACAGGAGTCAGCCTTTGTACTTTCAGCTTAGAATTTCCAGCTTTCACAACTAAAGTTTTGGATTGTCCAGATCCTTATTTAAATATTCTTTTTTAACAGTGAAATACTTCTCATCTTTTTATTTGTTTTAGCTTTCTTTTCCTAAAGAAAATACCTGAGGGAAGGAAGATATCTGTGGAACCCATTTCTGGGCACACACTTTATTATTATTTGTGTCTGATATATTCTTCATAGAAGGAAAAAATACAAAAGTGAATCACTATCTTTATCTCTCAACTGCAGTACTGTGAGTAAACAAAATGTCCAAATGTCCAAAGCTTTCTATCTGCTTCTTGAGCTTTTCCTTCTTGTCTCCTAGGTAATGGCTCCCAATTCTAGTAAACCTCCGCCTCTCACTTGTTATGCAGTCCAATCAACTTATGCCTTCACCTGTGCTGCCTGTCATAGCAAGCAGGTGCTTCCAATGAAAATCACAAGAGATAATTAATCTTCTTGACATTTTTAGGTTTTTGCTGTTCTTGTTTTACATTTTGCTCTGCATCCTAGTAGAACTTGGATAACCAAGTTTATGTTTATCATAGGAGAGAATGTGCTGAGATCTCTACATTTTCCATTAGCTCTCACTTCTTATCCTCTGCTGGAGTAGGAACCAGAACAGTCACAATGATCCTGAACAGGAGAAAATAGGGTCCATAAGGCTTCTCTCAGTTTCTATGTCAAGGCAACAGTCAATGTACCTGTATGAGCAGGCTCTTGGATTTCACAGATAAAGGTGAACTGTGGGCTCTGTTCACAATCCGGGCTCCAAGCAGGGAACCCTCGTGTCTTTTGAGCCTGGTGCTTTCCATCAAATAGCTGTAAATCTAGAAAAAGTAAGGGAAAGTTATGTATGAATATTGCACACAAGTAGTAGAAAATTCAGTTAAATTCTGCAGAACAAATAAGTTGCTGCACAAGAATCAAAGCTGTGGGTTTCTTTTGCAGAAATTGGAATTTTGTCTTGTTCCTCATCTGAAAGAAGGAATGCATTGGTACCAAGTGAATCACATGTTTAAGTTTATATCTAAATACAATCTAATATGAAAAAGCAACAACAAAATTACAGACTTGTTCTTTAGAACAACATTTAATTCCATGTGTCTAAGAACAATGTCTGACTAATCTGCAATCTTTAAAAAAGACTTTAAAGATTTTTTAAGTTTTCTGGGATTTTCTCCATTTGTAGAAATATTACATAAAGGTAACAAATCAACAATGCTTCTGGTATATGAAAATGACTATATTTCAGCCTGTTTACAAAACTTGTTTTTCTGTGCTCTTGCATTCAAGTAACTTTTGTTCTTTTACCTTTTTTTCTTCTTTTTTTTTTTTTCCATTTAATAAACTTGCTTTGGAATAGAGTTGGAATATCCCCTTTCATGGTGATCCTGCTTTTGTTTGGATTATGAACTTCTGCAACATGTAACTCAAAAGACATTCACTTACCAAGCATAAAAAGAGATTGATGAATTGTAGGGACTATTTCTTTATGAAGCAAAGTGCATTCCAAACATTTTTCCCATGACAAAAATGTTCAATTTGCATGCATAGACTATCTATACACAATAATCTTGAAGAGATCTTTGAGAACATAGATTTCTCCCATGACCTGATCAATCTGTGCTCAAAAATTCTATTACAGCAGAAAATTTCAGTGATATTAAGAGTTACAATTAAAAACATACCTCTAAATGGGGATGTTGCAGGCATCAAGACATGTTATTTCTGATAAAAAGATATAAGGAATCATAAAATAGAAAACAGTCAGTCATCAAGACTTACTGAGCTCTTTCTGTACTGTTATAATGTACATGATACATTTTGTTCTGCTATTGCTAAATAGCTATTTTGGAAGTAAGAGGTGGGAGTAAATTTCATTTAATATTTTTACTTTAATCTTTTTTGTCAGTAGTGTTCATTATTCTTTAAATGTTCTACTTCTTTTGAAACATAATTTAATTATTTTATTAAATTTGGAAAGAACCTTGGGCAGTTGAAAGCATGCCTTCAGACTGTAAAAGTGATACCCAACCCCTGACACTTTCTATTTCCTCCCCCAGGTAGACAAGCTTTGTAAAATGTTTACTCCTGATTAAATGGAAAATGAAGATAGACAGTGCAGTAGGTTAAGGTGTATTGTCACTTTGACTTAAACTCTGTAACCTCTTAACATTGAATAGAAGGTCAACTGTTAAATTTGTAACTCTGACTTTGAAATAAGGTAATCTGTTTTGTGTTCAATTAAGATTGAGAAATTAATGCATTTTATAAAAACATGGCTATACATTCTTGTATTTTCATGATCTTCAAGCATGTATTTAGCTATTGGTGCTGTATATGAGTTAGTATTGATGAGTTTACTTTTTTTACAGTAATACAAAGTCACAATTGCAGTGTGATCACAATATGAAAACTAGATTTGCTAAGTCTTCCTTTCTTATCAAGCAATAAGTAGGTACAGAATAACATTAATGGGAAAAATAGTAAATTAAAATGATATTGCAGCAACTGAAATAATTATTTCAGCCACTATTTGCTTCTGAAGAATAAAAGATAAGTAATTTTAATATACATTTCTTATGACTAATCTCACAGTTCCTTATTTTCTAATGTTGCATTAGGGTTATGGAAAAAAACTTTCCAAGACAATATTATTTGGGTAAAGTAGAGAAGAGTTCTTTTACTTACAGGGTTTTTGGGGTACAAAGTATAAAGGAGTATAAAAAAAGTAAAAAAAGTATAAAAATAGTATAAAAAGAAAGTTTCCTGGTGCTAAGATTTGAACTTGTGGCTTCTGGATTACCATACAAGCTCTTTCTCCAAGCACCACCCCCACTACACAGCCAACCCTTGAGCTACTGTTTGCCCTGTCTTTTCCAAAGCCCCAAGGGACAAATCGCCCCTCCCAGGTGAAATACCCCTTCTCCCATAGCCTGGGAAAAACATCAACTCTTGCAACAACTGGGCCCAAGTCAGCTCACTTCCTAGTCCACCATAAACAAGGGAGAAACTACCTTTTTGCAGTTGCTGCCCTGCTGTGCTCAGCCACCCCCCAGCAACTCATGCTGGTGCCCAGTTCCCATTACTGGTCTCATCTTCCTTGAAGCAGGACTCGAGGTTCTTCAGCTCCAGCCCAGGAGAGCAAGAGAGGGGAAACCCCCTGCCCCCTCGCAAGCAGGCATGATGTTGAGCTCTTCACTTTTGATCTTCTGAGCTTGAGCTCCATCCCCCTCCCCCTCCCTGCTGAGGTCTTACTAATTTTATAACACTACTTAATTATCATATCTAAAGGTTGCATCCAATCTAAGAAATGTCCATACCCAGAACTTCCCTTGGGACTGCCCCATGGCCCGCCTCTCCTAGAATTGAATTGGAGGTCTTAAGACGCCTTACTTCATCCTTTATCATCACCTTCACACCACCTGCCCTTATTAGAGCTTCTCCAAGATTGCTGGGCATCCTTTCTTGTTTTGACTAACATGGTATCTAATTATCTTAGCTCTGGTACATGCATCCTAGGCATGGTGTTCTAGCTACTATCTGACTTAAGACAGAAAATCCAGGAATCTAGCACAAGGGTTAGAAGCTGCTAGCTCCTCTAAATGTAAGAAACTACATAGCTGTATAAAAATCTACAAATACATTAAAATCGTAAGGCATCACTAAAAATGTGCTAACTTCCAATGTATGTGGTGGTTTATTTTCTGTAATTTGAGCAAGGTCATTATTTCTTTTAGCAAACTCAAAATTTATGGGTCTGAACTGCACCCACTAAAGGCAAGAACATGACCATTATCTGCTCTTCAGCAACCTTGAATTATAAAAGAGCTACTTCCCTTTTCCTTGTCATAGTGTCTGCATACTCTGAAGGATTTCTAAAATATATTTCATTTATGTACTTTAACTACAGATACTGTGTGAGTATAGCTTATAAATATAATAAATATCCTGATTAGGTAATTTTTTTTTACACACGTAAGTGACAACTGCTAGGACAAACAAGGGCCTGAGAATGTCTCCAGTAATAATAAATGTAACCTTTTTTGTTTGTTTATACAAGTGATTTTCATAATAAACCAAGTCATTCATGAATTAAACTACAGTTTTACATATAACCCCCAAGACACAGAAATGATAACATTTTTTCTTTAAAAATTGATAGAAATCCCTTCCCAAAAGAAAATGTGGTCTCTCTATGGTTTACATATCATAATAATAATTGAATTTTATATTTTTCACATTTTTAATGTTTAAAGTTGATTGCAAAGTCCTTTGATTAAAACAAAAAAATATTCTCACCACTTACTTCATTGAGTTACTACTTTATTTATCTTGCTGCTGCTACTGTCTCTTTTTCCCAGTGTGACAAAAAACACAGGTCTCTTAAATTTTGTTGTTCCCTTGTAAAAGGTGATTTGGTATCAGAATGCCCATTCAGGGAGAGATTGAACTTATATGGAGAGTGGAATTCTTTGCCATCAGTCACTCCCTATCATGATACTTGCAAAGACTATGAACACTGAGATAGAAAACTCAGAGCTGAGATTTATATATTCAGAGAGAGGGAAAAAAAACCTGAACACAACCTGAAAAGAGAACAAAACAAATGGAAACACAAACCAGACTAATGCCAGTAACTGTATGCCCAGGAAAGCCAACTCTCTCCATCTTTAACTACTAGGTACAAGGCCTGGAAGGCCACTTCCAGATCCCACTGAGGTTCATAAGGATGTTTGTAATCAACATCAGTAGGTAGGATCAGACCATTATTTTTCTAGCTCTGATTAACCCAAAAATACTAGAAAATAAAATGACTGCAGACCTATTGAAGGAAAAGTGGGCTGAGGCATTTTTTTTATTCTATTATTACTTTATCACTTTTCTTTTCCCTTTTGATGCCCTTGTTGCTTTCTAATGTCAAAACTCATGTATTTTCAGCCAAAAACCCATCAGCAGTAGTTCTTCAAATGCCAAATCATGACACAAAAATATTGCAGTAAACACAGAGCTTCTTCAATGCGGTGTCACTGGTGGCAATGCTGGGCACGGGACACTGCTGCTAAGGAACTGGAGGCTGAAGTATCGAAGGAAAAAGCAAGAGGAAAGCCCAAGAAGATTCTCTCCCTGCTCCTGCCCTTGAGTTTGCCACAAACACCTCCTTGCAGCCGTATTTCCTGGGGCAACTCAGTTCCCAGCACCTCAGTACATTAGAGTAGACTCTCTGACTTGTATATCTGTACATATAGTTATATGTATATCTAAACAATCAAAGAAGTGTGTGTTGCAGAGAAGAGGATGAGAAATGGAGCAGAGTGACAAGTGGAAAAGCATATGGAGAACCTACGGCATGTGCCAGGATATATGTGATTGAAAATATCCCAGATCCTTGTTTGATATAACTGACTGACAATATGGATATTTCAGGGAACTATATCATGTCAAACTGCTTTTACTAATTTTGTTATTCTGTACCTTGAATAAGGTATATTGTTTACACATTTCAAATTTTTGTTTTCATAGTTATGGCTAGCAATGGTAAAGTAGTAGGAACATATAAAGAAGCTGAGAATAGGCCGGACAAAAAATATTTTGCCACAGAAATTCTGTATATGAGTATTAATTATTTTCCTTTTCATATGTGTGCAGTCAGCTCTAGTGTATCAGTTTATATTTTGGTTTCAAATGCCAAGTTGAACTTGGCTCTACAACCAAGGATTTTGGTTTACCAGAGGTTAATGGTAGCTTTTCATGGAAGTTACCCATATAAAGACATTTGAATGAGAAGTTTAGAATCTTTTACATACTTTTCTGATATTTCTTTTGCTTGCAAAATAAAGATTAGTATTAATGCTCAAAAATTAACCCAGAATTCTGACTGTATATGACAGAGAAAACAAGACTGTAGAATACCAGACATGATCCACATGTTCACATAGCTTTCAGACTTAGTTTCCTTTATTGAATCTCTTCTATGAAGCTGAATTCATAAATCTCTAGATGAGACATCTGTAGAAGTCTGCTTACCCAGAAAAGAGTGAGGTTTCCTAAACAGACAAATACTAGAGGGTGACATAAAAAGCAGTTTTATAAAAAGAGCTCATCATTTCAGAACAAGACTTAAGAATAATCCTAGCTCACTACTGTCTAGATTCTCACACTTATGCATGATCTGTAGCTGCATTATCAACTAAGAACAAAAAAAATAAAGCACGCAAACATTTTATGTAAACTCTACAAATGAGAGAAAGAAATCTAGAATTGAACTCATGTTTCATATTCCTCAAAAATGTTGGTGAAAGGAATTTATAGAGATTTCTGTGCTGCTGAATTAGGAAGCTAAAGACATCTTTCAAGAGCGTACAAGTAGTCTAAGACAACTAATTGATAAATAATTACATTGAAGACAGCTGATATGAACCACATTTAATTGCTTTCTTAAATAAAAACTCAAGTGATGTAATAGCTTTCTTCTGCAATGGTGAATTCTCAAGTCTGATCATTTATGAAAGATGACTTCTTATCCAATACTATTGCTTTTATCTCATACAGATCCTTATGTAAAGTTGTGTCTGTTCATGTTACCAAAGTATCCTATAAACCTTCTCCATGGACAACACCTTGTCACGGGAGAGAAGCTTGTGTGCCCTTATGAGGTTGCGAGCTGTGCTGGCAGTGGTACATGCCTCTGGTGGGGTCTCCCATGCTAGTCAGGTCTCAGCTGAAGGGTCAGACAAAGTGTGTCCATGGGCAGGATGGGCTCGCTAGCCCCCCGGCAACCATCCTAGGAGAAGGAAACCTCTAAATCCAAACCTGGGCAGATGGAGCTCGCTTAGCCCTGTAAGGCTAATCTATGAGAAGGATACTCTAACCAAACCTACATCCTGAGGACTTCACTGTCAATGTCCAAGCTCGCTTGGCCCTGGCAGATGAACCTTAGGAGTAAAGGGTGGGGCCAGTTCTGCGCACACCGCACCTCACCTAAAAAATCCATTGTGTAGGCTTTAAGGGTTCACCTACACTTGTAAAGCCCTGTAGTGACAGGTGAGGGATGAAACGGCAGGTGATCAGGTGCACTGGAAACCACAGCCCCAACCCTGCATGCAGGCGGTTCAGGACATTGGTCGCTCGAGACTGACCCAGAGATGACAGTCTGGTTCAGCAGCATCCTGAACCACCAAGCAGCCTTTTTCAAGGAGAGCACTGCTTGCTCCACATGGAAAGGGGCCTAGAAAAGGTGGCCTAACCAAAGCTCATCTCCACCCTTCAACAGGTTAGCTTGCTGCAGGCAACGGGCATCTTCCTTGTGGTAAAACTAAAACAAAACCAAAAAAGCCAAGGCATACACCTGCCTCCAAAGGTGTGTCCAAATTAACAGTTGCATGTTGGAACATCAAAATCATGCTTGATTCTGCAGATGGTGGATGTCCTGAGTGTCATTCTGCTCTAATTGCCCATGAATTTTCTCGACTCAACATTGACATTGCTGTGCTCAGTGAAGTTTGCCTTCATGAGGTATGCAGCCTTAAAGAACAGGGCATCGGCCAAACACTCTA
Source organism: Sclerurus mexicanus (assembly GCA_013396755.1). Taxonomy (NCBI): domain Eukaryota; kingdom Metazoa; phylum Chordata; class Aves; order Passeriformes; family Furnariidae; genus Sclerurus; species Sclerurus mexicanus. Next base: position 30,902 of record VWZF01002124.1, read on the forward strand.
TTGGTCAGGCAAACCCAAAACTGAAAGTCACCTTTCAGGNCGCCTTCTGCATTGCAAATTTAACCTCCACTTTAAGTCCAAACCTAAGAGGGGTGGCATTCCAAGGAGGAGGCTCAATGTTAACAATCTTCAAACAGCCACAGTGAGAGACACCTTCCAGGTAAACCTTCAAACTAGTCTTGAAGATGGTCCCATAGATCCCTCTCCTGAAGTGCTTTGGCAAGATACTAAAAACAGCATCCTGCAGTCCTCTGAAGAATCCTTAGGGTTCTCCTCCAAGAAAAATAAAGACTGGTTTGATGAAAACAATCAAGAAATCCAGGAATTGCTGACAAAGAAGAGAACTGCTCACCAAGCACACCTCAGTCAGCCATCTTGCCATGTAGCAAAAGGAGCCTTTTGTTTTGCATGCAGTAAGCTCCAACAGAAACTTGGAGACATCCAGAACAAGTGGTGGATCAACCTAGCAGAAAAGACTCAACTGTGCACAGACTTGGGTGACCACAGAGGATTCTATGAGGCTCTGAAAGCAATGTACAGACCCATACACCAGGTTCAAAGCCCCCTACTCAGTGCAGATGGCCAAATGCTTCTCACAGATAAAACCTCCATCTTGAATCAACAGTCTGAACATTTTCAGACTCTCTTCAGTGCCAACCATG
>VWZF01002124.1:31640-110337 GCA_013396755.1 Sclerurus mexicanus
AAATGGTCATCCCGCTACACGAGGATCAGTGCTGCCAAGTCAGATATGGCGATGCTCTCTCTGAGCCCTTTCCAATAACCAATGGTGTGAAACAAGGTTGTGTTCTTGAACCAACTCTATTCACAATCTTCTTCAGCTTGATGCTCCAAAGGGCCATGGCAGACCTTGATGAAGAAAACGGCATCTACATCCGATATCATACTGATGGAAGCCTATTCAACCTAAGGTGACTGAAGGCCCGCACTAAGACCCTAAATCACCTTGTCTGTGAGCTGCTTTTTGCTGATGATGCCGCCCTCGTTGCTCACACAGAAGCAGCTCTGCAGCACTTAACATCCTGCTTTGCAGAGGCTGCTGAGCTTTTTGTGCTGGAAGTCAGCTTGAAGAAGACAGAAGTTCTCTACCAACCTGCAGTTCAGGAAGTCTTCCATCATCCCCACATCCCCAGGAGTGAATCAGAGCTTAAGTCAGTCCTGCATTTCAGCTATATGGGAAGCTTCATTTCCTCAGATGGTAAGATTGACAGAGAGATAGACAATGGGTTAGCAAAGGCATACAGAGCTTTCGGAAAACTCAAAAAAAGAGTGTGGTGCAATAAACACCTTTTTTTTGGAGAAAAGTACAAAGCTTGGTGTCTACAGAGCCCTTGTACTGTCTACTCTTCTATATGGGTCTGAATCATGGGTCATCTTCTGCCAACACCTGCAACTCCTCAAACACTTCCATCCGTGCTGTCTCTGTACAATCCTAAACATCTGCTGGTCTGATTACAGGACAAATGTGTCTGTCCTTGAACAGGCAGAGATCACCAGTATCAAGGCCATGCTGCTGAAAGCACAGCTGCGCTGGGCAGGGCACATCTCCAGGATGGAGGATCACAGCCTCCCTAAGATTGTGTTCTGTGGGGAACCAGCTGGCACAAGAGAGGAGCCACGAAGAGGAGATACAAGGAGTCACTGAAACAACACCTCAGCCTTGGCCATATTGACCACCATCAATGGTCCACTCTGGCCTCCAGTTGGGAGAAATGGAGACACACCATCCATAACGCTGCTGTTTCCTTTGAGAACACACACAGAATCAGTCTTGAGGAAAAAAGGCAACGCAGGAAGAACAGTGCCTCACCAGCAGTGCTGATGGAGACTTTCTGCTGTGCCTTTTGCAATTGGACTTGCCTATCTTGAGTTGGCCTTTTTAGCTACCAGTATGCTTTTAGCAAGCATGGGTAGAGCCCTTCCCAAATGTTCATTTGTGAAGCCTAGCCATGATGATGATGATCCTATAAACATGAGTCAGAGCAAGCCATAAATATTTGCAGCTGTTTTACTAAAACCAAAATGATTGCTTGTCTGTAACTGTGAAGCACTGTGAGATGGCCCTGCAAGCGTTCAAAGTGATATGAACACACAGAATACCAGAGAGGAACTGGAACTATCCAGCTCTTTTCCTGCAGAAATTTTCAAGTCAGTGCCTGTAGAGTCCTAGAAGGTGAAAACCTCTCTGTTATCTTTGTGGCTGACCCTGTGGCAGTGCAAAAACAAAACAAGTACCTCCACTTTTCTTCTTTCATGAGCTGTGCCTATTTATTTATTATATTTATATGATTTTAATTTTGCACTAGCAACTGTGGAAAGCAATATTCTCATCCTGCTAGCCTGTTAAAATCTGACCTCTTTGCATAATATTCTTGTCAAAAACTGGTTTTAGAAGCCTGCCAGAGTCCAATAGCATCTGAGCAGGTTCTCTTAGATAGTCCACATAAGGAGACTTTAACATTTAATAACAAATTTATTTATCTATAACTATTTGATTTTATACAGGACTTTTGATTTGGCAAAAGGCTACAGCAATACACTGAAGTTATATTACAAGTGCACTTAGCAAAATATACCAGTTGCCCTGGTTCATCTCCTCTGACCCTTCTTCCATTGTAGGGATTCATTGACCAATAAATAAACCTATTTTTGAAATTCCTGTTTCATTTACTACATAGAGAAATATGTGTCTTTTTATATTGAAACACTGATTTTTTCAGTTTGAACATTACATACATATTAAAAACCTCAGAGATAAAAATCAGTTAGATGTTATTTTGTTTGGATCAAATTAGCATTTTGATTGATATAAAAGAATTTCACCCTATCATGGTTACTAGACACAAAAAAATTCTATTGTGTGCAAGCCTTTTTCTGTCCTGGGAAATTTACTGGCATTTAAATAATTCTGTATGATAATTGCCTGACACATTTTTTTTTAATAAAAATCACTCCAAATTCTCAAAACAAAGCAAAGGAGAATTAGTTTTTCTTCCCTAATATTTACTTCTGATAATGGAATCTATTGATGTCTAAGCAGTGCTGGAAATGAGAATGGGCAAAGCACTAACAGCCTTATTTCAGATAATTACAACAATTCTGAAACCAACATTCCAACTATAAAGTAATATAAAAATATTCCTTTTAAAGCTCTTTTGCATTTCTTCCATATTCAGGTACACATTTTTGAACACAATCCTATATTCAGTGCCCTGAGATTTGCATGCTTCAAACAGAAAGTTTAATAGGAGCAGGCCAACATTTTAATATAAAATTTGAGTATATTTTTAACTCAGGTTGGTTTCAATACTTTATTTTTGTTAACCGCTTTCATCCAGAGGGCCAGAATTGGCAAACAAAAAGGCATTGACACCTGTTTAACAATCAAATTAAGTACTCTCCATACCTTAGTAGCATCCTGAAATTTTAAAATCACTCAGTTAGAATGGTTAAATAGAAGAAACAGAATAATCATCTTGAGTCAATGCAATCATGAGGTGCTTAAGTCTAGATCTGTAGGAAAGGTGGAAAGTAAAGAGAAGAATTAGTACTCTACCTTGTAGAAATGGACTGTGGCATTTTTCGTGAAGCAGTGAGACAGTCTCCACTGAGAAGGAACCATGAAAGGCAAAGCTGTGCTGTAGAATAGAATAGTATTTAAAGGAAATTTGATGGTGGCTTCATGAACTTATTTTGCTGGGGAGGAGGCCAGGGAATTTGGGCAGAAGGCCTACTTGGCTAAATGGGAAACTTCCCAGAGACCTAAATCACAAAAGTGGGCTAACACAAGTTGGAAACCAGTATGAGCAATGAAAGGACTGGCAATAAAAGGCTGTCAAATTTGGCTTCTTCATCCATCATGATGGACAGAGAAGTGATGGCTTCTCTCTGACCCTTACATGTGCCAATATACTTTAGCATGGACAGAAGCAGCCAACAGTGAAGGAGCAGCGCGTTACATACTTTTTTTTGAGAAGCTGTATATAACATACATATAATATACATGTATATTACTTGAAGAGATTGTGTATTTGTCTGCATATAGACACAAATGCATGGAACTGGATGAGATTCACCTGTAGATAAAAAAAATATCTAGCAAATGCTACTACACATCCTCTGTTTCACATGTGTGAAAAATCACAAAGACAGGAGAAAAATGCTTATATCAAAATCAACTTTATAAAAGGCAAGAAGGAAAATGGAGGCCACTACAAGCTAGTTTTCCTCTCAGACTTTGGCAAAGTCATGAAGCACATCATCTTGGAAATCATTCCCAAGCACGCAAAAGACAAGAAAGGAATTAGGAATAGTCTAAATGGTGTTAAAACAGGCACACCAAACTTGATCAACCGAACTTCTGTTTACAACAAACTAACTGGCTATGGCACACTTTTGGAAGCCAAGAAAATATCACCTGATGGGCAGTTAAAAAATTTACCTGCTTGTTGATCTTACAAGGGTAATGATCACTGATATTCACCTGGGAAAGTGTGAAATACCACAGGGTTTAGTAGAGGGGCCCCACTATCCAACAGCTTTGTCAACAATGCCAGTGATGACACAAGGTGCTCCCCCCAGTAAAGTAGTAGTTGACAATACATCGAGGGGAGTTACTGACACAATGAACACAGGGCTTAAATCCAGGGCAAACTGGAGAAAGTTGAGGACTAGTCTAACAGGTATCTTCAGTAAAGTTCTACACTGAGAGAAAAGTAACCCTGTGTGTGTCAGTACAGTCAGGGAAGGAACTAACTATTAACAACCTTGCTAAAAAGGACCTGGAATTATACTGAATGACAGGCTAAACTCATGAACAAGGCAAAAAGTACTCAGAGCTACATTAGGAAGATTGTGGAGAGCAGATTGAGAAAAATTATTATGACCTTCTACTTGGTGCTGATGAAGCCACAAATGAATACTGTGTGAATACTTTGTGTGTGTCAGTTCAAGAAAGATATGTAGAAACTGCAGCCCAAAGAGCAGAACAAAGTGAAAAGAGTCTGGAGCATGCAATCTACATGGGGAAGGCATGCTAAACTAGTCTTGTTTTGTTTGCTGAAGAGGAGACTAAGTTCAACAGAGCTGTAACGCACTGAGGCTGTGAATCGTTTATACCCGAAAGATTTAAAGATTTGACTAGACAAAGAACAGCCCCTAACCTCAGCTGGCGTGGTCTTTATCATCGTCCTTACTCTACAAGAGGATTTTGATTGTCATGCAATGTCGTAAAGATTTAATACCACAGAGAGTAGCTGCTGTTTGTGTCAGTTGTCTACCTGGAGAGGCTGAACCAGCAGAAGCTGAGCTGAGCTTAACTAAACGTTCCTCAGAATATACGTGTATCTTCTGCCCAGACCACATCTGTGATTATTTGCTAAATATAAAGCTATTTATTAATAAATACTTTAAAAAAATCCTTGAAGTGATTGGAAAACAATAAATTAGTCTTTCCTTGACCTTTGCCTGCCTGAACACTTTCACCTTTCTTCCACAGTGTAATTAATTTTAAGAAAGAAGAAGAGGGACTATATTAGATAATCAAGATTTAGTTTGATCCTTTCTAGTATTAATCTTGTGGTTTTATCAAATAACATGCAAAGGTATTTTTTTGTGGGAGTATATTAAATTTTATTTAAAATTCAGTTATTAACTCAAGGAGCTTATGATATTAGAAATAAAAGTTCAGTGAAAAGATAAAGACTATTTCCTGTGGATCCCTGATATTATTATACTAAGGAAAACTCTCTGTCTCTCCTTTAAAAAAAAAGAAAAAAGCTCCATATTATTTCCTGCTATGTTTAAAGTCAACATTTGACACAATTTGATAGATATAATTATATTAAGAAAATGCTAATTAGCAATTTCTTTTTGGTATTTATGATGCTAGAAATTAGCAAAAAAGAAACATATAGATAATTCATTCATTTAGATGCATACTGGGTCTACCTGCAATAGCACAAAGTTCCTTCAAAGTAGCCTGTATGGTGCTGTGGTTTGGGTTTCTCACTGCAGCAGTGTTGTTAACACACCACTGTTATAGTTTTTTGCTGAATAATTCTTGCATGGCACCAAGTGTGGGAGAACACACACCTGTGAAAGTGGCCAAGGTAGGTTGGCAGTGAGCAAAGGGCTGGGAGGGGACACAGCAGGGGCAGCTGACCTAAACTGACAAAAGGGATAGTTTGAACCCTCTGATGTTGAGAGGAGAGAGTATGGGGCCAAATTACTAAACCCAGTGCTAAGCAGATCTGGAGGAGGGAAATTTGCTTCAGAGGACAATCACGTCACTTGTTCTAAACTAGAGATGGTGACCAACAGTGACCATCGCACACACATGCTAACAGTGGACTGACTTAATTTAAGAAATACAACTGACTCAACAGTGTCTACTCTATAGTTCATGAATATGGGACAGTGTGGGAGCTCTGTAAATGGTAAAATGCCATAGTGAATTCAATGGCCTTTAAAAAAAAAAAAACAAACCCTGAAAAAAATTACACAAGTGCCTGTGTGTAAAATAAAAAACCTGAACTAAAGTCTATTGAAAGCAACCTTAGTCTTCCAATTAACTTCAGTAAGCATTTCATGGATCCTATTTGTGATCATTAAGAATGAATAACAGGAGTCTCATGATTCATCCCTAATTATCCCAAATATTCTTTTAATGAAATCCTGACTAAAGTGAAGTGGATGAAGCGCTGCCATTGACTTACACGAAGCCAGGAGCCCTGCCAGGATTGCACAAAGTAGAACTTCTTGAGGAGGATTCTGCTCTTACCTTCAGCACGGGTAGCAAATCTGAATTTAATTATCACATAAGCTAAAAAAATGACTCAGAAATAATCAAAAGTGTTCTCTTAAAAATCCAGCTATCCAGTTTTTATTAATTTTAGAATAATACTCATAGAATCATAGAATCGTTCAGTTAGAAATGACCTTTAAGAACATTGAGTTCAACTATCAACTGATAATGCTCTATTTAAGTTTTGAGAACTAGAGCTTGACTACCACATTATGCTATTGTTTGTTGAAAGAGAAATATAAGGCATTATTTGTATAGCTACTGGGTCATTAAACATTTTTTTCAATTGAAAACATTGTCTGGAAAAGCCGTTCATATGAGAAACCTTTCTTAATCATCCAGAAAATCAATTAGTTGTCTATGATTGACACTGGCAAAAACCTTTGAATGTGTTTTGAAAGCACTGAATCTTCTTACAGTTACACCAAAGTGTTGTATGGTTAAATTAGAAAATAAGTCTTCCAATTTATACAGGGGCATGCGTGTGGAAATATTTCTACCAGATTAGATAAAACAAAATATGAGACAACTCTGCTTCAAATGTTTCTTTAATTTTGCAAGTATTACCAAAGAGAAAAACTGTTTGCATAATTCAAAACATTTCTGATGAAAATGAAGTAAGGTACAATGTGTAAAAAAATATGATATTCCCTCAGTATAGGGAAATTTGCAAAATTGTTGCAAACTTAACAAACTGATATCCCAGGCCCTTGTTTCTTTACTATTCCGGTAACTGTAGTAAGCAGTCAGAAAACCATCCTACATACTTAACAAGGATATAAAGCAGGCATAACATGTTTTTTCTCAATTACTTGCTGCATAACTCTCACAGTATCAGAGCAAAGCATGCAGATAAACCAATTGGTGAAAATATGGTGTCACACCTAACAGCCATCCCGACTCTGATTGGACATGACAACCCAAAGACAGATGAAATCCAGTGTAATTTTTGGCCAGTGCTAATGTAAGGTTAATATGTAGTTCTTTATTTCCTATTTTTGCCACTACTAAGCCTGTAGAAGAGTAAATTTCCTGCTGTTTGGTATCCTAGTCTGTTTTACATAATTGTCATCCTTTGCAAAAATCCAGGTAATTAGATATTGATGAAATATTCTTCAGACTTTAGTACTTTAGAAGACTTTCAGTACTTTAGAAGTATTTGAAATGGATGAAACTTCAGAAGCACAAAAGCTATGCTAAATCAACTCTAAAGATATTACTGTGCATCAGTTTCAATGAGTTTTCATTTGTCAATTGATCTGCAATGTCCTTCCATATACTAACTATAAATACATGAGAAACACAGGGCAAAGAATTCTTCCATATTTCTATTCCTCTAGTATAATTATATAATAATATTATCACACTCATTGCATTTCATGTTTGTAGGAAAGCACAAGCCATGTCTGTTTCCAGTCTCAAAATTAAACTTCAAGGTTCTTTAAGTTGCTCATCCCTTGCATGAACCTTGCATAAGTGCTACCAAAAAGTGTAATATAATGGAGCTGGTATATTTCTAAGGTACCAAATATCTTAAACTGTAATTTATTTTTTTCTTAATTTGCTGATGATGTTATTTCAACTATGGTTTTGGTCATATCTACTGAAAAAAAATCAAGAACAATAGTTTGCTATTAATATTTGCAATAAGTACAGTTTGTTTCATTTAGCAGGGAGTGCCCTGACCTTTAATGTGCTAGCTATGTTATCATTATCTTCACTGTATATTTGTTATTAAAAATATGGTCTATGAACTGATTAATACATAATCAGGGAAGTATACTGCATTTCAAACTGAATAAGTTGGGATTTTTTTCTGCCAAGATGGAAAAATAGCTTTGAAAACCAAGTAAAATTAATTGCAAAGATGAAGCTCTATGTCAGTGTGGTTAAAGGAATTAACTGTTCTCCTTTGGGGCCAAGCTCTTTTCCATACTGTAGTCTACATTTAATTAGTGAAAAACTATAGTTTATTTCCTTATATCTTTCAAAAAGTCATGATTTTTGCTTTCAGAATAGGGAAGGCCAAGAAAAAAGTAAGATGTTTGAGGGTTGTGTTTCTCTTTGCATTACATGCACCCAGTATAGTAAAGCCACTGTTAGTTATTTAACACATAATGGCTATATTTACCTACACCTGCACATGGACGTGTGTGAAGTGCTATGGTGCTTTAACACTGTTACATACCACTGAATAACACAAAGGAATCTATTATGAATGTTATCTTCACAACCTTATTTTCAAGAATCCTTCAATTTCAGAGGAGAAATTGTAAGCTGAACTTCTGGTGGTGTTTTTTTCATCCTATAAATGATCTCAGTAATAGTTTAAATTCAGCAACGACTAAAGGATGTGGTTTAGTTTTCAAATGTCATTCAGCTTGAACCAGAAGCAGTCATCCTAAGTAATTCAACCTTTTACTGTTGTTACTTTAACTACTCATGACCTTGCCAAAAAGAACATAAATTCCATTCTTAAGGACTTTCTTCCCCAATTTCATTGAGTCTGCCCCTCACCAGATCAACACTGCATGGACAATTTTACTGAAGTGAAAAGATTAAACAATGCCTTCTCTCCATTTATTTCATCCTTGCTCCCACAGTAGAAAAAAGAAATATAAATCCAGTCAGATCCTTGGTTGCTATAGATGGATAGATGTGAGACAAGGGCAAATAAAGCCAGGAGTGATATTATGATAAGCAAGAGACAAGCTGTCACATACGTAGGATTTTGTAAGAAAAGAATTTAAAACAGTGGGGGAACCAGCAGATAATTATACAGACTGGAAACGACAGATCTCTAAGAAGACTCGGGAAACGAGGAAGGAGAAGGTAACTCAGAAGAAGAAATTACCCAAGTCCAGGAAGTGACCTGTGTTGAAGAAGCCTTGTTCAATGTGTTTTGAGATTTTATAAAAATTCTGATAGAATAGGTAGCATGTGGTTGTATTAGAATAGTAATTATTACTTTTGTGTTGTCCAATTGTTCCTATTGGTTGTTTGTTCCCTGTTTCCTGTTGGTTTAAATTTGATGCAATGCATCGCTTCCTAATATGGTTAATCCCTCCCACAAAATCCCTTGTTCGGCATAGTTGCCACCCTTCTTTTCCTTAAGTGTCGTGCTCCGCCCAAACTCCACCTTAAATCACTCCCTTTTTCCAGAACCTTCCCCCCAAACTTTATAAAAGTCTGTTGCTCTTTACAATAAATCGCCATTTCTCCACCACCCTTAAGAAGTGTGTCCGTCCTTTTTTCCTTACGTGGAACACGACATAAAACAATAAAGTGTTAAAAAGAAAGCAATTTCACTTGGTTTCTTTGACACCATGAGCACTTCATAGCAACAATTGAATGTCAATAACGTCATTCAGAAGCCAACACACGACACAAAGAAGCTAAGCAGAAGCAAGGTGGGAGCAAACACTGAAGGACAGTTTATACCTAACGCAATCTTTCCCTTCTGACTGGAACATGTATAGGCAGGTTGCAGACTTCAAACTATTCATCCAGTGTATAACTTGTATTAATTAGTTACTGTGCTAAATTAATCAGTAGATCAATGTGTTCTCTGACTAATACAGTCTGGAATTTTACTTACTGTTGCTAGCAACTATAATTGTTGTTCTAACAAATCCTGAACCCCAAAGGTCTGGACAAAATTGGCAGGTGCTTCCCATTGCTTTCAGGTGAGTGAAAGAGGTAGGTTGGAAGAAAGTCTCCATTTTGCGCAGCAGAGCATGCCAGGGTGAATTCTGTCAGTTAAGCCCTTCACCACCTCCTTTCTTGGCTAAATGCTTTGGCACTTGATGTTTCAGTTTATGATTGTTATTTGCCATTATTTACAGTCTTAACAAACCTGGACTGGACACATCAGAATGAGCAACACAGTAGCTTTAGAAACACTCTCATAAGAGACTGTGTTGTAGAATATTATGAACTCTGAAGGTGTCAAATAGTTAGAGAATATGCAAAATGCGTCTGGATTTTCTGGTTCTGAAAAAGTTTCTCAGCTACCTGTTTACGAGAGTTGTGAGGACAATCAGTGCCTATGGTGTTCCATATTTAGAACACCAAAATGTTCTGAAGGCCAAGGGAGGCCTACAGGCATTATGTAGGTCACATTTAGCATATTTCCACAGGAAAATAGACTGAAAATGTACTTATATCTCAACTTCCTAAATATGCAGTTTCTGCAACAATGGAAATGGTAAGTGATAGAACAGGGAAAGATTTTCATAAGAGAAACTGAAAATTAAAATAGTAAGTGCTGCTTTGCTTATGACACAGTATTTGTTGATTAAGCCACTGATCTAAAAGAAAAAAGAGAATACATTGTAGACACCAATTGTAAATATCTAAATGTACATCAGATTGTATTCAACAGCATCACTCAGAGGCCTACAATATTTTTATGCTTTCATAAGTGAAGTCTTCTGAAGTTACATTCAGAACAATGGCAGGGTAGCATAAAGTCCTTTGGCAGAAGCTTTAACCACTAAACCAGCTGAGAGTTAAGCAAGCGACTTTAGGAAACGCGTCTCTATTCAACTCTTGAGGCCACTAGAATGTTTTGTCAAGCCTGTTAGCAATTCATAAGAAGTAAAGACAGCACAGCGGTATTTTCTGCTCACAGTCTGAAAACTACTACCATCAGGAGAGATCAATCATTTTGGAAATCAGTTTTGTTGTTGTTGTTGTTGTTGCTTTGTTTATTTTGTTTTGTTTTTTGTTTTTAATTTTTTTTTCATGATTTGCTACTGAAACCCCAGAGAATATGTAACTGAGAAATAATTTAAGTATATCTCTCATGGTGCTTGCACATTGCAAAGTAATTAGCAGCTGCACTAAATGGGAATATCATCACACTGTAAAATCAGTACAATTCTTGTTTAGCCACTGAGGATGTATTTAGGCCACAACTCAAAACTGGACACTGCTGTGTTTATAAGGTAGCAAGTACAGTGATTGAGTGGACTAATCCCACCCCACTGAATACCAAGGCACCTGCTGGTGCATTCAGGTCACTGAAAGAACAGCAATAATATTATCTAAGAAAAAAAAAGTTGGATATATTAATGTAGGTATTTAAACCTGTTCATTGAAGGATGGGGTGGCATAAAACTTTACTATCAGAATGGACTATGACTCTCTTCCCAGCTGATTCCTTACTGAAAGGAAAATAGACCTGAACTGGATATTTTGCAATATTTTTAGGCAAAAAATCCAACTGCTTTCCCTTAGGAGGTAAGTCTTAACCTTAATTCCCTCTCAGATTCTCTCATTAGCTAAAAAAAAAAAAGAAAAAAATCCAAATTTGTCCTTTACAAGGATTTTAATTTTTTAAATTAAAAAGGCAAGTTTATAAAGTTTATTCTTGTAATGTCACCCACAGAACGTAGGTCTGTAGCACAAGGACTATTGAGAGTGGAATTCTGGGGAGTCAAATACTGGTTGGACATTTCAGCCAAATAATTGTATACATGTTTCTCTTCCTCTAAAATGAAAAAAAAAAAAAATTCTCTCCTTTCATGTAGCCAGGCATTTAAATGGGGAGAAATGCTTTTGTGTCAGTGAGATACTCCATGTTAAACAGCCTCTCACATCAAGAGTGATCTATTGGTATTAAGATTTAGTATCAGTGATGAAAAACATTGCTTTTAATCCCAGCTGTATTTAATGAAACATTGTGGATAGCATTGGTTAGCATGACTGTAAAGTCTTCACAGATATTTTTACCAATTTTCTGTTGCTTTTCTGAAAATGCTGTCTGCAAGCCAACATCAGGGGCACATTAGATTTTACAGAATATCACAGAACTTCATTTAATGTAAAAATGTTAGAGGCAGGTATTTATGAAGTAAACTGTGCATGAACTTATGTGTTGACTCAAGTGTTTCCTTAGCAATTAATTTTTGCCAAATAATTCATTTTTACATAAGGATTGTAGTAGGTGATTGATTCTTCCTTCCTAAAATTTACAATAAATTATTAAAGTATATTCATACTTTCTCAGAAACATGAAGCATCATTATGGCTTCTCTCTTCTTTATACCTCAATTAATTTTCTAATGTTGACTTCTGCAATTGTCTTATTTCATCCATTACACTTTTTAAATCTCCAGCTTATGGAATGCAAATGTTCTACTGTGACTCTTCAAATTGCATATTGAAAGGGAAGTTCTTGTAGATACTGTTTTATATTATCTTGTTTGCAAAATCTCTTTACAACATATTCACTCAAATAAAGCAAATGCTATATTATATAAACTGTTTTATAGATGGAGTTCTTGTTGTTACACCCTGCCGGGAGTTAACTGTGAAAAAATTTCTTGGAAGACAGTGCTCATTTGGGACACACTTCCAGACAATGAGTACTCAGGAGGCACACAGAGCTCATTACCTCATGCCATACTCAGATGAATATGAAATTAATATTTAGAAGTACATAAATATCCTACATATTAACCTGCTCTTTGTCATGCATCTAGGCAGAAGAATATTTCAGATAATACGTTCAAAGCCAAGAAAAAATTCCTTGTTAGGCAAAGCAACAGTTTTATTTAGACCGTGAAAAGGTCAGACAATTTCTCAGGCCTAGAAATATTCTTGTATTGTAAATTTCAGTGTAATCTATACATTCCATCAGACCGTTGATGGCAAGTATTTTGGGTATACACATAGCAGAGGCACAGAAGAAGATAACCAGCTTTCATATCTGCAAATTCCTCAATCATGGCCTTGTTCCAGTTCTTTGTTATCTTGAAAGAATTCTGACTTGCCTATTGCTGTGGTGGCAAAGGTCATTTTTGTAGATCAAGCTGTTTTCCCTTGTGCAGAGACCTGCTGAGCTGGGCTATCCTGCAGAGTATTGTTTGTTAATTGATAAATATACTTCCTTTCAAATTTGTCTGTCACTGACACATAAGTCTTAAGGAGACATCAGTTAAAGAAAAAAAAAAAAGAAGAAATGCATTTGGTCAGTTACAATTAAATACAATCGAAGTATTTGAAGACTTGAAGAGGCCTTGGGCTCAGCACATTTGTTAAAAAGCCTGTGCTACTTGGAAGTTTAAGATATGTTTATTCACAGTAAGTTTTAGGATTGTAAATATAATTTTAAATGGTCCTTAGGCACTTTTAAATATTTCCTACTATGTTTTTATTAATCATTTTATTAATTAACTGATGAAAATCACTATTGTAACTCCATCATTGTTCAACTTTAACAAATATTTATTCACAAAGTCTTCTTCACAGTCCTAATGGCTTTCAGGACAGACCTGCCTTCATAATTTCTCACAGTGTTGAATAGAGGGGTTAGAGAATTGTTACATAAATATCACTACAAGGACAGAATGCAGAGCAGAAATCTCTAGAAATTAGGTTCCTTTTGGTGAGACTGAGTGGATGTTGGACTGTGTGGCCATGGCATGAATGTCAGCAGACAGTGTACCCATTTATAAATTATCTATATCTAGAGAATGGAGTTGAGGATCAGCAGTTCAGTAGTACGTTTCATCCTAGTAAGAGCATGTTGGTGGCAGAAAAAGAGAGAGAGAAAGGGTGAGGAAGCAAAGGAAACCAAAGCAGTTAAGGAGTGTGATCAAGAGAGATAGGGTTGCCTGCACAATCTGCCAAGGGTTGTAGGGGCAAAGAGGGAAGAGAGAGTGTTCAGATCTGCCAGACGTGCTCACCCACATAAAAGCCCCTCGAAGCTGGCACCTTCAGGCCTTCTAACATTTCTGTCCAGCACCAAACAGTACTCTTGTCAAACCCTGCCTGTCATCTCTTTGTAGAAATCTTTACAAGGAAGCTTAGCTGGTGCAGAGAAGAAAAAAAAAAGTGTTTGGGTCATGGCATGAAAAGCTTGATTTCTTAGTTATACAACCCATAGGAGAAAGAAATTTGTAGCTCTCAAGTTTTGAAGACTTTATCAGAAAACCATATTCTTGTGACTGCCAATATTTAAAAATTACTGTACTTTTCATGCCTATTTACACATTTCCATGAACATTTTTGTAATTATCTGTGCCAAGGTATTTAGCTGGAAAAGGTTTAGTCTATGTGGCCCTAGTCCATGATTTAGTTAATTCCTTTGCAGCAAATTCTGACTTTCCTGCAAAAAAGCTGTATCATGGTCTTCTAATGCTTTCTGATTTTCAGGACAAAGAACAGTTAGTTTCTTTATTAGAAATGTTTCTTTCTTTAAAAAGTTCATTTCTTTTTGTTAAGAAAGGAACATATGAAGCAAAAATATAGCCACTACTGTATTCTATCTGCTTCCTGTCAGAGAGGAAAAAACTGTAGTATTTTGGAAAAAGATCCCATAGTACATTTCTGTCCCACTGTACTATAAATTATAAACAAGAAAACTAAATTAAAAAAATTGAGAATGTGACTTTCTCTTTACAGTAAGTATGGGAATCATAAGCAATGGGATAGAAAGAATTTTTGCCTAGAGTGAAGCTAGAAATCTAGGGTCTTTAATGCAAAAGCGAATGTAGGACAGTAGGCTGGGAACAAAGAGCAGACTGAAGTGAAATGCCTTGTTATTCAAATAATACTATCAACAAATATATTCTTGGCACTTTCCTTGTTACATTCTTGTTAAAAATTCCAAAACCCAAAGATTTCAATATTTGATTGAAATTGGGGGGGGTCTCCATCTTGTGCTGCTTATGAGCCAGACATGAGAAATCTGATGACAGTACCAAGTTTTAGATCACTAAAGTCAAAAGTACTTGAAGTGACGCTTCAATACTGAATCACAATCTAAAAAAACCCATATCTTGTGGACGTTAAATTTCATAGAGGATTGAAGAGTTCTCAAGTATTCACTTTTTGTCATGGCTGTTGTAGCAGTCCATTTTACCTTATCATGATGTGGATATTTAAAAAGCAAAAAAATCATAGAATGTTCAACAAGGGCATATAGATACAACAAAATGCTTAGTTCTTCAGAGATAATGGCAAAATTGACTTGAAAAACTCATATTAGGCTGAAACAACCACTTACTGCCTGTAGAACACTGAAAAAGTGACAATACTTCAAGAAGACTAAAAGGCCTTCTTGAATAAAAACAACAAAAATGCCATGTTAAGTTAACATGGTTAAGTTAACATGGGTTAAAGTTAACCCTTGTGTTACTCCTCACACAGGGCAAATATATGGTACGTCTGTATGGTACATACAGAATTTTATCTATTTTACAAGAAAAAAGAATTTTGTTTAGTGGAGTTCAGTCCTAATTTATGAGGCAAGGGTCTCCAAGATCCTACAGGCTAAAGGGAACAAATGTTACATGGATAAATTCACACATTGTCTTCTGGGAAGCACAAAGCTCTGATTAAATACAGTAATTAAAAAAAGAAATTGAGTTTTACTCCTGTGCTGATTCTTTTAATGATTTCTTCTTACTTTTCTTTGCACTACACCTTTTACCTCTATCAATTTCCCATCACTTGATACTTCCATAATTGTGATAAGATTTGAGGAGATGCAAATATTTTCATTACACAGATGACCATGTTGTGGTTTGTCTTCCTAGATTCTATGGGCAATACTCAAAACAGAAAAAAGGTGAGAGATATGAGTGGATGAAGTAGGGAAAATGCCATTTTATTATGGGGTGTTTTTTTTACCTCCTGCTGCAAACTGCAACACATTTTTAAGACATTTTACAAGATGATAAAAACTAGTGTAGACAGGATTGCATTTCCCAGAGTGCATATTTAACTATATAAAATAATTATAAAATTATAAAATCCAAACATATTCCATGCAGTTGAATGAGACCAAGTCCAAGGTGCTGTATTTAGGTCAGGGCAACCCCCAAGATCACTCCAGGCTGGGGACTAACAGCCCTGTCAAGAACTTGGGGGTGCTGGTGGATGAGAGGCTGGACATGCCCTGGCCATGTGCACTGGGAGCCCAGACACCCCCCGTGTCCTGGGCTGCATCCAGAGCAGTGTGGGCAGCAGGGGAGGGAGGGGATTCTGCCCCTCTGCTCTGCTCTGGTGAGACCCCACCTGCAGTGCTGCCTCCAGCTCTGGGGTCCCAGCACAGGAAAGACATGGACCTGTTGGAGCAAATCCAGAGGAGGTGACCAAGATGATCAGAGGGATGGAGCACATGTACTATGAGGAAAGGCTGAGCGAACTGGAATTGTTCAGCCTGGAGAAGAAAAGGCTTTGGGGTGATGTAATTGTGGCCTTTCAGTACCTGAAGGGAGCCTACAAGAAGGATGAAGAGAGACTCTCTACAAGGGGCCTATAGTGCCAGGACAAGGAGAGTGGCTTCAAACTGAAAGAGAGTAGGTTTAAATTAGATATGTGAGTGTGGTAAAGCCCTGGGACAGGTCGTCCAGAGAAACTGTGGATCCTTGGAAGTGCTGAAGGCCAGGTTGGATGGAGTTCTGAGAAATCTGGTCTAGTGAAAGGTGTTCCCATGGATGACATAAGGGTTGTAACTAGATGATCTTCAAGGTCCCTTCCAGCTGAGGCCATTCTATGATTCTATGGTGATGATTCCACAAGGTTCCTGCTCACTGTTTTACCATTAGTATCCTCCAATTTCTAAGTAATGCCAGCTGAGGAGGAGTTTTAAATGCAGTGGAATTTTTCACCTGTTACATGTACTTGGTAACAGAAAAAGGACATGAAATTTTTCAGAGGTGGTGCAACTAGGTAGGTAAACATTGTGCCAACACTATGACATCTACATTACTCTATTACAGACCATTCCATCATCTTGATTTTACATCAGTCAGTGTCAGATTTCACCATCCTGCCCTTCACTTAATAAGCAGAATTATATCCAGAAGCAATTATATCCTGGAATCCATTCCAGGATGGGTTCTTTGGTCTGGTTAATCAACAGGCCAAAACTGGAGTGTATGGCTGAGCACCTCAAACCACACTGTGATTCTACACCTCGTGGACATTGGCTGGTAAACTGAATGAGACTAATGTCTTAGTCCTGACAGCCATGATGAGAGACAACATCATGATACCAGTGACCAGTGACTGAGCATCTTGAGCTGTGAACAAGAGAGCTCACACTACTTACTGCATAAAAAAAATGTCTTTTGATGTACTATGTCAGCACAGTTTAGCAACTTCTTTTTTATTGTTAAAAAAGCTGAAAGATTAAAAAAATGTGCATAATATTATGGAGAAGAAAGAATTTCTGAGACCCTTTGCAAACAATATTCTTCAACTATGTTAATTTGTTCATAAACATTTTCTTTTTAGAAGTGAAAAAAACATGGCATCTATGAAACTACCTTTCCTTCTTGCTGAAATTGTGAATGAAAGAAACTGTCTAGAAA
Source organism: Sclerurus mexicanus (assembly GCA_013396755.1). Taxonomy (NCBI): domain Eukaryota; kingdom Metazoa; phylum Chordata; class Aves; order Passeriformes; family Furnariidae; genus Sclerurus; species Sclerurus mexicanus. The sequence continues at coordinate 49,091 of VWZF01002124.1, forward strand.
ATTGTGAAATCTGTAAGATCATACTGTTTCCATTTTAAATTCAAGTTTTCATTCCATTTTCGTCTCATACCTCACTAGCAGCAAAACTAATTTCTTTCTGTGTAAAATTTTCTTTCTCTCTATTTCCCTATAGAATTTTCTCTTCCCCATCAATGTACTTAGTCTGCACCACAAAGTACATAAGAATTATTGCCCTCTTTCTCTTGTGCATGCTTTACTCTTTCCCAGTGTCAAAGTATTTACAAAGAACACTGAACTGTGAATCTTTTAGAACTTCTGTTTAATTGTACCAGACGTGCCAATTCAGGATGCCAACAATAACATACAGTAGATGCTGTGTGTGGCTTTTTCGTAACTATTGGGATAGTGTTTCTTTGATAGACTGGATAATGAAGTAGAATGAGGGGAAGGGCAACTTCTGCTAGACATGTGTACGTGTTAGAAGCCATGTGGCTGAACGATTCAAGCAGCTCTTCAGTGAAAAACAAAACAAACAAACAAACAAAAAAAAAAGCGTGCTACTAAAATGTTTCCAGCGTCATTTTTAATTAGAATAGCCTTTACAATACATGATGGTTCATCCATTTAACAAAGCACAGAAGTTTTAGCCTTCAAAATCTTTGCTGAAGTCGTTAACGTTGGGGCTCACTGATGTGTAAAATCAAGGGTTATGTAGCTTTAACATATACCAAGAGCTGTGTTTACCCCTCTCTGAAGACCACATTGCTAGAAGTGTTTGTACTTAACACACCTGAAGCTTTGACCCTTGTAAATCTAGAAGTGAACATTAAGTGTTATCAGCTTTCAAACACCTTCAGTGCCATCTGACTGAGGAGGGTTGCACACCATTGGCTTGAGAAGCAAAGAAGATGAATAAGTACACAGCTACTAATATAATTTCCCATTCTTTCTATTCATGTTCTGTTCAACTTCTGAGTTACCCTGAGAAGGTGATATTCAATATATATGCCAATATTCCATTAAAGACATAAAAAATCTGATTTAAGAAAAATTTAATTGGTAAAATAAACCTTTCACAATGAGGTTTTGTTGTTGTTTTGGGCTATATGTGATACAAATACAGTATTTGATGTATGCATAGTTTATGCATTCTCAGTGGGCCTTTCCTTTCACTGGTGACTCTTTATTTAGCACTTTGTGCTCTTTTCCATGGTTCCAAAGATATTGACCTTTAACTTGCCCTCTGCTCATCCACATTGCTGAGCAAATAAACAAAGGCTCCAAAATCAGGATGTATCCATCCAGCTTCATGCTGAATTTCAACAGCTCCCAAGGAAGCAGAAAAGTTACAAAGTACATGACATGCCTTTGGCAAACAATGGCAAACGTAGTGAAAATATACTTAGGACTGATAATGTAGACTAAATGAAATGAGAGTTCTACTTCTCTACTGAAAATATTTACTAATGTGCAGCCATTACAAAGAGCTACAACTACAAACATGGTATGACTTCACTGTGTTTGAGATAAAGATTATCTCATGATCAGGGACAAGCAGTTACAACCTATTTTGAGGGGCTTCTTTTAATACATACTACAGAATATTGTCAAAATACTCTTCCACGCCCAAGCTACAAAGCAGATCACTTTTTAAAGGCAAAAGTCTATGGCTGCCTTCCTATGAGGCAATGTTTTTCTGATGGTCTCTGTGCAGCTTTGCTGCACCTCACCCTACTTTTGTTTGTTTGAATACTTTGACGCATTTGAATACTTTCTGAGATTTAATTGCAACAGTTTGCAAAAAAGAGTTAAATAAGAAAGGACTCATGGAAATGGAAGGATGACAGGAAGACACAAGCACGGAGGAGTAAGAGGCAAGGGAAACCAACATTGTCTTTAAAATGAGAGTTTTCTCAGCTCTGGTTTTCATTGAAGTGACTTTTGGCAAATCATTCTCCTCATGAAAAAAAAATTTCAGGCTTCTGCAACAGAAAAGAACAGTTCTGCTGCAATACAGACAGGCAGCACCAATGCATTTCTGTTATTGCTCTGTAGTGCTGGAAAGGAATGAGGAACCCAGAAACAACTCTTGTCAAGAAAATCAAGGTCAAGGTTTTCTTGTCTCAACTTATAGCTCTGAAAAGTAACATGCCTAGAGAGAGTTCCTTGTCCAACAGTGTCTCACTTTCTCTAGACTCCACTCCAGCAGCACAAAAGACAACATGCTGCCAGGGAGAGCTCAAAATCACCAGATAATCAGAGGAGGAAGAACGGCCTGAGACTATTGCAGAAATTTCCAGAGTTCCTTTTTGCATCTCTTCTGCAGCACTTGCCTCAGAAAGGTCAGCCAGAATGCTGCTGTATGTAAAGGATCCCTTACACATTCTGGAAGAGTTAAGCATGATGAAGAAAGTCTAAGAGTAACACACTGGGGGCCAGTTTCCTGGAAGTAGTTTGCCTTCCTGTGAGTTCAGCTGAAGGGTGTGCTGTAGCTCTCTGAACCACAGTTCTTCCAATGGGAAGAAGAGATGTCTGTGAAAAAAGTTTTGCTAAGTTCTTGGAAACACAGGCTTATACAACTATCAATGTGTTAAAAAATACATGAATAAAATAAGAAAATCACCTGCTTATCTTGCACATACCTTGAAACTGATATTTTTTATTTGATGTGATATTACACATTTTATATACAAGGCTCGATAGTGTGCTCTGTCTCATTTTTCACCAATTCCTTTTACAACTCCTATCTTCCTGAGAAATGTTCAGCTAAAAATTCTTATCTTTTAGCTTTATGTTTTTCTGTTTGTTTTGATTTTTTTCTTCATCTTGAAGCTGAGAAAAGCAACAGCATATGCCACACTTAATTCTACAGATCTGGTCTATCTTTTTTGCCATTCCCCAGTGCCTCAGAAAACAATAAATATATATATATATGTTTATATATATGTTTATATATATGTTTATAAATATACATTTAAAAATATATGTTTAAAAATATACTCTATATGCCTCTATAATTAAAATTAATACGGGTACATTTAATATAAATATGAATGGGTTTTGTTCTGCCTTGACATACATATGTATTCAATCAAATTTTGTTAACACTGACACACTATTCTCTAGATTCATGGGTAGAAACAGACTCACTCTTTCTCAAACCATTAAACTGACTCATGTCCATGTTGATTCTGGCCATATCAGCATTATCCGAGAAACAGTTCAGCACTTCAGTCTGATTTTGCTGAGACATGTGCTTTACAATTGTCACATCAAACCTCTCTCTTCCAAGAATGGGATATCTCTCTTTTCCTCCTTTCGATAACATTAACAATGCAATTTCTCTCAGTAAGGTATTGAAAGAGTTTAGCATTGCTAATACAGAATTAAACAGGAACAGAACAAGCTATTTAACAAACAAAATTATTATCCTCCCTCCAACAAATCATTGTCAAAAATCTCTTGTGGAGTAGCAGAGGTTAAAAAGTAGCATTCTTTAATGAGGAAAGAAATCCATCCTTCAACCACTGTGCTGACTTGTTTATCCTTTACAAAGAAAGTACCACAGATCTGGTTACTGCTCATCAGTGAAGCCGATTTTTCCCAATCCAGACAACCACCTCCCTGAGTGGATGATAAACTTTTTGATATTCACAGCTCCTGTCTTACAGAGATAGGGAGTTTTCAAAAAAGGTGGGAGAGTAGCTCAGACCAGGACTTTAAATGTTTTCTTTTTGTACATTATAAAGCACTTTTCAGATGTACTTTTAAAGACATTATTTTAAAAGAACAAAATACTGCCTTATACACAATGTGCAATTTTTTCCCAAAGGCAAGAGGAGGTAAAAAAATCCACAGTTTTTTTTTTTTTTTTAATGGTGTTTAACTAGTGGGAAACTCAGCAGTAAGTTCAGCAGTGTGTGTGTGCGTGCATGTGCATTTGTGCACATGAGTATACACACATATGTAAGCGTGTGAGTCCACACACATGCAGAGATGTGACTGGATACGTGTGTTCCTATGTACCTCTGCTACAAGCAAAGGTTATGAGAATTGGGTTTACTCAGCGTGGAGAAAAGAAAACTTCAGGGTGTCCTAATTGTGGCCTTCCAGTACCTGAAGGGAGCATATAAGAAAGATGGAAAAAGACTATTTACAAGGAAGTCTAGGGATAGGACAAGGGGATGAGTTTTAAATTGACAGCAACTAAGTTTAGAGTAGATATTAAGAAGAAATTCTTCCCTGTGAGGGTGGTGAGTCACTGCCACAGGTTGCCCAGAGAAGCTGGGGCTGCCCCATCCCTGGAAGTACTTAAGGCCAGGTTTGGATGGAGCTTGGAACTACAAGTGGAAGGTGTCCCTGACCATGGCAGGGGATTAGGATTAGATGATCTTTAAGGTCCCTTCCAATCCAGTCCAATCTATCATTCTACGATTTCTGTGTGTGTGCATGCAAGGACCTATGTATAACAGATGTTTAAGAAAACAATGTAAACATCAGTATAAGTTATGCAGTATTGCAACAACACTAATAAGGCTGTAATGATTATTGTGCATTAGAAACAGAGAAAATACCCGTTACCTCTTAAAGGATCTTCTTGCATTCTTCTTATGGGCTCCTTTACACACATTCCAATTTAGCACATGCCTGACTCTCACCTTGAGGACAACCAGTGATAACTCCACTAAGTGCTGCTTTGAGGCAACATGAATGCATGAGAACTTTGAAATACTTACTGAACTTGGGTTTTAACAGGGTAATCTGTCTGAGTCATCCTGTGAGGAAATGGTAGTTTCAAGTACAGTGTTATACTGGAAATTACACTACTCACCTCATGAGAGAACCAGAGCTTTGGGAGCTACTAACATTTTTTCTATGTCTAGCCAAGGAAATGGTGGATGAGGGCTTGATTCTGTGCAGATGCAGCATCCTGTCTGATCAGGACAGTACTGTACCAGTCCGTACAAGGCTTGGTACCAGCATATGCCCTACTCACATCTTTTGCAAGAGGGAAATAAGACTCAGAAAGATTTTGCTGAGGATTATAAAGTTCTGGTGGGGAGAAAACTCATGGTAAGAGCCATCAGTGCAAATAAGTGCATCATTTAATAACTGCTATTAAAACATACATCTGAGCCCTCCAGCTGTACTATTCAGGGAGTTAGTAGAACCTTCACTATGTCTTTGTTATTATTCTTCATTAATTGAAGATGATACTTTTAAGAAGGCTTTTTTTATGCATCCTACCACCTTGAGTGATACTGTAGTCTATGTTTCAACACTGTTCATACCGTAGAAAGTGCACTCATTGCTAGGAAGATCTTTCACTCTGCCATCCTCAACATGTCCCAACTCCTCTGTAACCTCTGCTCTCAACATTGAAGCTCTGTACCCTCTCAGAGGTTCTGAATAACTCTCAGAGCTTCCAGATTACCGTGCTTCTCAAGTATGGCCTACTTGACCTTATTGGTTATATTTTTCCTGGACCACCCTCGTAACATTGGAAAACTTTCGCATTTTGGTTAGAGAAGCCAAATTTCTTATAGATGTTTCTTCATAAGGTCTATTTTTTTAATGCACACAAAACAGTTACTGAAGCTATTTTGTCTACTAATTGTTCATTTATACATACATTCTTCATGATGTCTTGGAGAGAAGGAGAATACAGAAGGTGAAAAGAGAGATGGGAAAAAGAAAGTGATTTCTGGAGACAAACCCCAAAGGCATTTGTGAGCTTAAGTTCTGGGAAAAATAAGAGGGTAATGAAGCCTGTGGCTAATGTTGTCCAATTTTGATTGCTGAATGTTGTGACTGTATTTACTCCTCTTTGTTTCAGGATAATTTTGCATATAACTTCTTCTGTAATTTTGAAATATATATAAAATATGACTAGTGGAACACTTTCCAAAATTACTTTTTAATGAACAGTGTTTTACAAGTGTATAATATAGCAAAAAACTTACTTCAAAAGCAGCTACTACTGTGCTTCCAGAATAAATCCTTTTATGACACAAAAGAACTAGTAATTTCTTAGTCTTCTCAGATAATGAGCTTTCTGCAACAGAAAAAGTACTTCAGTATTCCTGAAAAATTGATCAGCTACTGAGGAAGATGATGACTTCTATCTTGTTAATTTGTCAACTGGTGTAAATATTGAATGATTAAAAATTGAAACAAAGTCACAAGTATGTGAAGGGTGTAAAGACCAACAAGTCATCCTATAAAGAACAGGGTACATCAGTGGAAACTCTTAATGTCATGATTGTCAAAATGCAATATAGTGAACTTCAAAAAGATAGGAAATCACTCAGAGACTAAAATGTTTGAAATGTGGTAAAAATTCAGGGAAGCAAAACATCCGAGACTAGAAATTGTCTTGAGACAAGCTTTAAGAAAAGACAAGAAAATAAGGGTTACTCAATGGTGGCTGTTTGGTCTCAGAGAAACACAAACACCACCCCCATAGCACTTATTCTTGCCAAACTCCCTGTTCCTATTTTTCCTAACTCCACAAAAGTTTATTGTCATGCAAGCAGGAACAAGTTATCAAATTTATTTCAGTTGTGATTCTGCAGATAATATCTTCATTGAGATATGTGTAATGGTAAATGTAATTTGAATTTTTTAAATAAAATAAATTTTGAATTTCAAAAACTATTTTTTTAGCCATCCAATAAATCATAGCAGTGGAACAAAATGGAAGAAGGCATTTTACCCAAAGAGCAGTTTAATGTTATTTTAATAATAATTCCCTATTAAAAAGAATTAATGTCAAATGACTGAGAAGACTAAGAAGAAATTAAGAATGTTACTCATTGGAATGGACTATAAAATGAGAATGTATTTTTATACTATGATAAAAAAGTTAATGCACAAACTGTATTTTATTATATGCGTTACTTCTCTCTGGGTTTTCTCAATAGTCAGTCAAACTAATTGTTGGTGAACTTTTCCTCTGCAGTGAGACATATAAAATCTGGAAACTAAACTACTTCTTGGATAAAAGAGTGACTGGTTTTCAGTCACATTCAGGAAATTGCCAAATATTTTAATGAAAATTATATTTTTACTGTAAAATATCTTCTTGGAAAATATCAAGAAGTTCACATTGATTTTTAATCTTCTAATGTGAAAAAAAAGAAAATTGTACTAGAAATTTTCTTCCAGATTTCTGCCACTTATATTCTTTTCTAAAAAGAAAATTATTTAATAGGTATTTTTCAGTTCTTCTACTAGAACACAAAAGTGTTGGGTTTGTTTTTTTTTTTTTACAGGTGAGAAAAATGTTCAAATATTTTCTGACAAGCTTAAATGTTGATTAATGAACATATTAAATTCAAACTGTGCTACACAGCACACAAAACACGTAATCCTTTTTTATCTAATCTCCTTATTTATGCCTAAGAACAGACTTGAGAACTTACCCTTCAGTTCCCTGGTGGAAACATGTAAGCCAACTGGTTGAGAATATTTACACAGTGAGCTCTAGTCTTGCTGGATTTGTAACTATTTTGTAGAATCATAGGATCATAGTATATTTCAAGTTGAACAGGGTCCATAAGGATCATCAAGTCCAACTCCCTGCTCCTCACAGAACTAACCAAAACTAAACACTATGATCCAGACACACTTCTTGAACACTGACAGGCTTGGTTCTCTGACTATGTCCTTGGGGAGCTTGTTCCACTGACCAATCACCTCCTAAGTGAAAAACCTTTCCCTAATATTCATTCTGAACTTCCCCTGATTCAGCTTCATTCCATTCCCTTGGGTCTACTCACCACAGAGAAGAGATCAGCACCTGTCTCTCCTCTTCCCCATATGAGGAACTTGTAACTTCAGTGAAGTCTCCCTTCAGTCTCATTCTCCAGGCTGAAAAGACCAAATGACTTCAGATGCTCCTCACAAGTCTTACTCNCAAAACTAAACACTATGATCCAGACACACTTCTTGAACACTGACAGGCTTGGTTCTCTGACTATGTCCTTGGGGAGCTTGTTCCACTGACCAATCACCTCCTAAGTGAAAAACCTTTCCCTAATATTCATTCTGAACTTCCCCTGATTCAGCTTCATTCCATTCCCTTGGGTCTACTCACCACAGAGAAGAGATCAGCACCTGTCTCTCCTCTTCCCCATATGAGGAACTTGTAACTTCAGTGAAGTCTCCCTTCAGTCTCATTCTCCAGGCTGAAAAGACCAAATGACTTCAGATGCTCCTCACAAGTCTTACTCTCAAGATCTTTCCCCATCTTGGACACACCAATAGTCTGATGTCCATCTCTGTTCAGCATTTTTATGGGATGGTGTGAGAGACTGTCAGCAAAAACTAATCTGGATAGTCTAAAGTTCTGAGCAACTGGGGAAGTTAACTTGCAACCACAAAAACAACTGGAGAGATGTGAAAAAGTTGTCCTTTGTGACAGTTCTTGGGCCAGTGTTTTTGTTAAGTAATGAAAGTAAGAAATCTCTTGATACTAAAACACCTTCTTCATGTTGGAGAAAAGGAGGCTGCTTTCTACAAGTACCTGAAAGGAGGGTGTAACAAGGTGGGGCTCAGCCTCTGTTCTAGGCAACCAGTGATGGGACAAGAGGAAATGGTTTTAAGCTGCACCAGGGCAAGTTTGGGTTGGACATCGGGAAGAATTTCTTCACTGAAGGGATTGTCAGGCATTGGATTCTGACATTCTGTGATTCTAGAATCAGCAGCTGTGAAGGGCTAGTCACTGAAAGCATGGTATAAAACTAAACAGCTAGTGCACTTGGAGATTGTCAACACTAAGTAGAACTCCAAATTTTTAAGATACATTTGTAATATTAATGTAATATTAATGACTTAATATTTAACGGCAGAAACCCTCAAATTATTTTCTTGAATGTTCATTCAGAAGTTAAAGAACTGTACCCATGACTTCTTCCCATTATCACAATGAACGCAAAGGAAAGATGAATTCACTTTGGACAGTTTGGAACATAACAGTAGAGGTGAAGAGAAATAACCTGTTAAGCCATTATTTTTAAGTACCAGATGCTTGCAATGAAACCAGAGCCCCCTCATTTTGTCTTACAGTGCCTTAGTATTCATGTAAAGAGCTCAAGGTCAGAAGACTAGAACCAGATTTTGAAGTCATAATTATGTTTTAGAAAAGACTTTAGTCAATAGAATTTGTAAAACTGGGAGTTGTGATTTACAACAACTGTATGTGTTTTAGCTTTAATGTTTTCTTTACTAAAACTCCAGAGTCTCAAAATGTCTTTAACATAACCACACTTTTATAAAAATGAAAGGTAAAAGAGTGTATATATCTCAAATTAGTTAAAGAGTTTTGGAAACTAAAAGCTGTCAAATCCCGTTTTCTTTCTTGCTGTGTTCCCCAAGTAGGAGCTTGCAAACTTATTACTGTAAGAAAGTAAGAGAAATACAATCTGAGAAAACTTTAGCATTCTTAAGAAACATAACAGCCAAGTGGAATTTGTGGAGACAAGTTTCCAAAGCTCAAAAAGGGTTAAACCCTCAAAAATTTAAGCTGATTCCAAATTCCTTGAAACCAGCCCAATGTAAATAAGAAAAAGAGGGTCAAAGGAGGAAGAAGAAAGCTTTCCCAAGTGTTTGACACTTTCCAACATGCTACCATATGTTGGTTATTTGCATACTAGTGCCCTGCACTTACCAAAGTAAAAGTAATGACAGTATAATAAATTGTTAGCAGTGGGTGTTAAAGGCACATAAAAAACTAATTACATCTCATTTCATTACTTAAATTCCCACATATTCAGATTCTAGGATTTGACTCTTTGCACATTAAGGGCCTTTCTGTTTTACTTTATTCTTATGGATACAGTGGAATAACCCAGAATGAGTTCTGCTAATGCATGACATGGTGACTTGTGACTGCTTGCTGAAATTGCCCTATACTTCTGTTAGAAAAGCCCATTTTCAGATGCTTAAACTTTACCAACCTGTAAGATTTAGGCTCATATTTTTCATGCCACTGTAAGGTTGATTTCCTTTTTACATTCCAGATGAAAAATGTAAGCCATTCTGAGAACAAGAGGACAGAAATATGTTATTTTAACCACATAAATTGTACTACAACTGATAATAATGCTAATTGAAAGAAGGAAAAAAGAAAACAAACAGTTGAAAAGACCTGGAGAGAGCCACTGTTGAAAGGTAATTTCACAAGAATACCACTGAAGGCCAGATGTGTCTATCTTGATCTTTCCCAGTAAGATGCAGCCAGATTTAACCAAGCTTAAAGTATCACAAACACAGCACAACATGACCAACAACAGATCTCTGCATGTGAAAGAGTTTTCCTCCCAGCAAAGAAGAATCAGAACTCGGTGAACATCCCATGAAAAGCCTGGAATTGCAGAAAATCAAAAGATCTCTTGATTATTGTGAACTGTGGCAGGACAAGAGTGGGACAAAAACATTAAACAAGGAGCCTAGGAGGGAAACTATTGGCTGGAGCAAGTGGGAAAGGAGAATGCACATGTGGCTGGAAGGGTGACCACATGCCAAAAAACAGAGAAAAAAAATGGATTATGAGTCAGGAAGAATTGGCACTAGTTAAGCAAACAGACTGAGACAAGGAGGAGAAAATTAAGTTTGATGGAGTGAGACAAGTGTCGAAAAAGTCAGGACAGCAGACAATTGAGTCAGGAAAAGAAGAAAGATCCATTAGAGACAATGCAACATGGATCACATATAGGAGCAGTAAGTCTCACATTTCTATGCTACATTTCCTTCCTAGAGCTTGCAAGACAGCCTAAAGGGCTTATGATTCATCTCTGCATAAAAACTGTTGCTAATTCAGCCATGAAGTAGCTCTGGTCTCTGTAAACAGGTAGGTCACTCTGCAAGGCTCCCTCCTCCGGTTCTAGAGTGAGCAGTAGAGCTCTATGCTCTGGATTATACTGTTCCACAGTGCTGGCTTTCCTTCATGTCACAGTCTAGGACCACTGCACACTTCCACATTACTTCTTGAAGGCCTCAGTTGCCTTTTGTGACACTCTTTCTCTCCCTTGTGTGCACACACACACACACACACACATAAGCACACACACCCCCACACAGAGGGTGAAATTAGATCTGACAAGGCATGCAGATGAAAGCTGGGAAATAGTGCAATTATTGTTTCCCACATAATCATAACTCAGGCCTTTGTGCACAGATTTTAGGGTACAGTTTCTAAAACTGCTGTGTCATTTTGAAGGAAGAGTAAACCTACTCTGGGAAAGAATGAGAGTCATGACATGACAGTGTTACTTACAGAGATGAAAAGGCAAATGAGGCAAAAGCTTAGGAAAGATACTTATAGACTCAAAGATCAGTACAGAAAAGTTCAATTTCCTTGAAACTTGAGTTTTCATGTTTTTTTAGAGTCCTGATTTCAAATAAATTCACAATATTCTTAATTTTTAAAAAAAACAGTTACAAATCCTTTGCCTTTTTATTCAGAAAGATATTATTCAAAGAGGATGGAAGATATGTTGAGTAGCCCTCCACCACAAAAACAATTAATGAAAAAAAAGAAATGCTTAAATCCAAACACATCAAACAGTACGTTGCTAAATGTTGAAACTGTATTCTGTTTTTCCCCATGTTCTGAGCGAAGACCTTGGAGAAAAATAGATACAATCTTAAAAAGCCTTGTGATTTCAAAAGTTTCTCCACATTCTAGTCTCATGACTTGTGCAGCTGAATCCTGCCTTGGGGAAAGGGATGAAACAATAACATGCTCCAGACTTTCAATGTGGTACTGGACAACTCCCTGAAGCTGAACTCTTCCTAGGTCAGCTGTTAATGGGCTGTTCTTTATTTTCTATTTATCTGGAATTATGTTCCTGGATGTGACCCACAAAAAAACTGCACTCTTGTGATGACAACTGAAAGTGGTGGGGATTTTACTGCGAATGTTCCACATATGCCAAAATGCTAAGTTACCTAAAAAAGAAATAAAAATTAAAAAATAAAGAAAGAAAGAATAAAATCCAGGTCCTATCTGTCTTCAATTTGTCACCAAAAATTAGTGATAGGTCAATCTATATGTCTGTTCTGTAGTTTGCAATTTTCACTATGGGAATAACTATAATACTCCACTGTGAAAATGAAATGTGTGTGAAGTGGTTGTTCTCCATTGACACATTGCATAATAAATCTCAAGACAAAATGGATAGCATTGTTTTCAGATGTGGGTTTGACTAGTATGCAGTAAATGGGCCACACAATGAGTAGAAGGAAAAATTATTGAACAGTTGATAATTTAGCCAAGTAAAGCTATCCCAATCTGTCTGGTCTGTGGACAGAATTATGCAGGAATTTTTTGAGGGGAAGAGAGGAAAACAGATCTAGTTCACATGCAGAAGAGGTAAAAACTGTGTTCATGTAGGAAACTTCAGTTTCTACATTTCCTACTTTTCAGGCTTTGACTTTACTATTTGTACTTTTCCCATTACTTTCCAACAGTATCATTTAGAGGGGAACAAGCTACCAACTGGTCATATTTAATATCATAACTCCAACATGTGATCTTCTACTGGCAGATACAACCACTTTAGCAAATCAACTTTTTTACTTTCAACAATGTTATAAAATACTTCTGGCACAAGAACACCTGGCTGTAGGGTACATTATGAGGGTCTTCTGAGGGTTGTTTGTTTATGTGGGAACTATAATGATTTTGCTTATGTAGTCTACATTAGAAGCACTGCAAACTATGCACAAAGTGATGTCACAGAAGGCTGTCTCTGTTGTTAACACCTTGCCTTTTCCACTCATCATAAGGACACCTGGCCTGACAGGGAATCTTCTCTGAACAACAGTTGCCATTCAGTCAACTACACAAGTGTTTCCCAACTCTATTTTAATACTTGTAAAAAGACTCCGTGACTACAGATGATTCCCAACATATATACAGAGAGACCTTTCAGGGGATTGCTCCTTAATGTATCTACAGCAATTTTGCCTTTATAACCAGCTAAAAAACCCAAGTTGCAATCCTTCCAGACAGTATCAATCTGAACAAATATTGTCTTTACACAACTTCTTGGCCATCTGATTGGTTAAGATACATACTCCAGTATGTATCAGTATTGTCTCCACAAGCCTGGTCACTGAAAGACAGTTCCTACCTAGTTTCAGCAGGAAATGTTAGACTACATTCTCCACTTTGTTAGACTGCATTCTCCTACCTTAACATCTGAGAAGAAAACAATGGACGTAAGGTAATCCACCATATCTGTTTCTGAGTAGGAAAATCTATTCTGAATCAATCATTCAATCAATCAATCAATCAATCAATCAATCAATCCATCAAGCAATCATAGTTTCATTTCTTGGTGATATAGCACTCTTGCTATCATAAAGCAGCACATTTTCCTTCTAGATCTGGCAAATTTGCAATCAAAAGTCATGCAGATTTTTTGTGGCATTTCTTTGTCTGAAAGCTGGTATGAAAACAGAAACAACTTTCATTAGTTGCAGTGGCTGTTAGAAACCTCATCTAATTCAAGGCTGCAGAAATATGAATAATGCTCAGTGACCTAAATTCCTCACATATTAACACAAAGCATATTTTTGTTATAAGCCAATATTCTTAGAAGTTATTTGAATAGGCTAGAAACCCAAAGGAACAGGGAAGGGAACAAACACTTTGTTTTGCATAAAGACACCCATGACATTCCTTCTGCCCCTGTTTCCATCTCTCCCTTTCTTTCCTTCACCAATGCACCAGAATTCTTTTACAAATAACTGCAAGATACTCACGACTTCAGCATCTCAGTCGCATTATAAAACACACAGTGCCATTTAGAGATCTGAATTCTCTCCACAAATATTGTTTTCAAAACTACTTAATGTGCGTAGATACTGAAGCCCCAGGGATCAACCAGTCTGTACCAAAAAATGTGCAGGAAAACAAGATGTTTCTTAAAAACTTAAAAATGTGTTTAACAAATAGGATGTAAAGAGTATTGTGAAAAGATAGTATATTTAATAAAATACTGGTTGAAAAACATATGTTTCTGAACTAAGATTTCTCAGAAACTATATGCTAATTATTCTAGCCACTATTTGAATTAGGCCCTAAAAATAGCTGTTATGTAAAGCACAAGGTATTTATTTTGTACTGCCCTTCACTTCAGTGCAAGTATGGCAAATTCAACTGAAGCTGAAAGTGGTAGAGACAGATCTGGCTGTGCCCAGGCCATGGAAGTCAGGCTCTTTAGTACAAACTACACAGGTAGAGGGAAATGAGAACTAGAGACAAGAAAGGAAGGTTCAAAGTGATTTAGAAGAGAGTGGGTGCATTAGTAAAGAAAAAGACAACACTGAAATTGGTAAAATAAATTAAAGCACTTGAAGATCAATATTTTAAAGACTGCAAATGGCAGCTTAAAAATATTCCCTATGGTTGTACATAATTTCCTTCTTACAAACCTGGAATGGGAAAGAACTTGCAAAATAGAGAAAAAAAAATTCCAAAACTGAAACTAAAGCAATCACAGCTATGAAATAGTTTTCTACAGCTTTCTTGAGTTGTGCTACTTTGAAATTGCCAAGAGATAAAACTAGCAGGTTTTCTTCAGGTTTTTGTCCAAGTACACTGAATGTGTTACATTAATAGAAGAAAATACACAGTGCACTATTTATATCCACCGTGGAGGACAAAAAAATTACAGAAACTTAAAGAAAACTGTTTCTTCTATGGTTACAGTAATCAAAGTCATAAAAAGTAAGGTAGTTCCATGAGGTGAGTACTAAACACTGAAGAAACCACAAGGAAGGGAAAAGCATTTGACATATTTTATATCCAGCAATCCCCAAACCTAAATCACCCTCACTAATCCCATATTTTATGTCAGTGTCTTTTTAACTACTGCTGCCTGTACAATTTGTTTTCTCTGCAAAAATCAGCTTTGGGATTGCCATCAGAACAGCACGTGGTGACACCAAAGAATTGCACAAAAGGTCTGACTGTGTACTCACCAAAAATCTGGCCTTAGAAAACATTTTGCCTGTGTCCATGTCACTGATAAAAGGTTTTTTCTCCCCTCAAGTTAATAGTCCCTACTTTCCAAGACACAACAAAAATTTTGGTAAAATCTGGTCTTCAGAATGACTATGAAATTATTACAACATGTTTTCTTTGTGCCTCATATCAAGAAAGTATATTTTTAGGGTGCAATAAGAATAAATTATCATGGTCCTACTAGAGAAGTTCTACTCAAATTGGAGTATTTAGAAATTATTTAATAGTATCACAGCTTTCAGAAAGATTTTCTTCTCTTAATTAATTTACATTATCTTGGAAATCTGACCACAGAAAGCAGACTTACTGTGTTTCTGTTTTGACAAAGTTTTTATTTGTGATAAATTGTCTAATTTATTTTTTGTTCTCATACTGTTTATAATGTTTCTTTAAAAGAGGATAGAGTTGACCAGATAGGATCTCTTGGACAAAGACTGTGCCTTCTTTTGGGGAAATAAGCATGTCTTACAAAAGTTGTTTTAGGGGTGGCAGACTGAACTCAAAGGTAAAAGAACTTAAAAAATGTCTCATATTCTGTAGCTCACATATTGATTACTGAAAGGAAGAGGGAACACCTACCTGTGCTTTAGAGCCTGTGAGGGTGATGGTGAAAAGACATTTCCTGAGTAGAAAAGAGCGTGAGGACCCTACAGCAAGGTAAAAGCCTTAAATGAAAATATAAATTAAATCTGGAAAGCAAAGAGCTATCTTCAAGAACACTTGTTGGGAAAAGAGCCAAGCATAGCATCTTTATATTTATTTTTCCTTCCTAACTCATAGGTAGAGTTTTTCTGGAAAGGTTTTTCAAAAAGGCTGTGTTCCTTCACAGCCTCCCCATAGTTCCTGCAAATGAGGAATTTCCCCATTACAAGAAGTGGAGAAAAGAGGAAGAAATCCTAAGATTGGTAGATTTCAGTCAGGCAGATCTTCGAACTTCAAATTCTTCTTAAGGTACATGGTTCTTTCACTGCTTAGTTTAGGAGTAGTCCCATTTGTAAAGGCATTTATCAAATAGGTCCCCTTCTATCACAGAGAAAGACTAGAAATAAATTAGCATTGCATGGGAAGAAGAACCAAACTCTTTGGTGTTCTTCTCACTTAGATCTCTCAAATGTCTTTGAAAGTTCAGATATTTCCACAGGCAATGCTTTTTCAGATGCTTATCAGCTTCTGGGTATATTTCGTTGCTATCATAGGCAGCATTTCTGGAGAGAACTGGTATTTCCAGCCGAAGGAAGAGGATGAAACAGTCCCACAAGCCAGACCCCTGCTCAATGAATATTTATCTTCCTTTAGGAATCACAGCTGACCACTGATTTGGTGATACGCTAATCCTACTTGTGTCTGCAACTAAAAAGGCTCAATGAGACCAATTTTTCTCTGAATGACTACACCTTAATGTAGGACAACTCCTTCTTTTGCCATCTGTGTTGCTGCTGGTAGCTGCCTCTGATCCTTAGAAACTACCTGAGCCTCAAGAGAGGAGAAAGTCCATCAAGATAACCCTGTCCTCTCTCAGATTTCCTCCAGAGCTGTTATCTTTCAAGGCTGTAGGATTGCTTAGAACCTGAGGAATGCTTTGATTACAAATATAATGGAAGAAATTCTTTTGTACTTCATGTTGAAAGAGTACAGATATGGCAAAGAATCCATTTAATTGAGTATAAATTTCTATTTAGAATTCTGGTGGTTTTGGGCTAAATGTGGACTTTTCAGAAACTCAGGAGAAATATTGGGAAAGTGAGAGCTGAAAGGCAAATAAAATTTATCACAACAATTGGAAAAGAAGATTTGTGAAATTTAGTTACTCTACATCTACAAATGCATTTATCTACAGATTCAACTTTTGGATATTTTGGGTGTTTTTGTTTAATCTCTCATGTATTGAAATTGCTTTGTGTAATTCTACATTATAAATATTCTGCATAAAAACAAAATTGAAAAAAATAAAAGGAAGGGGAAATCAATATCATAATCTTGTTATCAGGGCAAAAATGAAAAGCTGTCTATGAAGACTCTGAAAAAGACAAGTCTGACACTTAAGTAATGATCTGCCTCCATGGCAGAAAAAGATGTCAATGGTAAAGTGCATGTAACACAAATCTGCCTAATTACTATAGCTTCAGACAAACAGGTTAATTCTTGTGTAAAATCTCTCATTTCAGTTTCTGCACAGATATCTGAAATTTCTCAAAACCATAGTGCTGATAATAGGCTGGTGACACAAACTGATTTTATTAAGCTGATCTTGCAGTTTGGTTTAGGTTACTGAAAGAACATTTTTCAAAATCCTGCAGCATCCTTTTCTGCTATGACGCAGTTCCATATAACTCCTTTAGTACTTTTTTCCCTTTTCCATTGTCTTATAATTGGATCACAAGCTTTCTTAGCACATTAAGAGAAAAGCAAATGAACCAAATAAATCCATCAAAATTTGTCCTTGCTTACAAAGCTTTTCTGTTTCACAACCCTGCTGAAGAAGAAATATGAGGTTTATATCTTCAGTGGATAAGCTCCTTTGGGTTCATATTCAAGTCTATACAGAAAGATTTTTGTAATTGCAATGGAAGACATTTATTCATTACTTACAAAAACCTACATTTGCTACTACAAATCTGATTGCCTTAAATTTCCAGCTAGCAACAATCCATAAAATCTTAGTGAAAAAAAGAAAGAATGCATGATTATCCACTCTTACAGGAGTAGTTAGTGTGTATTAAATAGCCAGATCCAGATCCCAGACTCCTGAAAATCTCTTGTATCTTGCTAAACGGTGATTCAAAGCAATGGTCAGTTCATCTAGGGTGTAACTCCTTAATAGAAGATCTGGTGGTGACACTTCTATGAAGTTCTACCAGTGACTACTCAGGAGAAAGCACCACTTATCATAAAGTTGTCAGTTTTTTAAAGTAGGTGCCTCCCTGGCGAGCAAGATTGTATTTAGTGGCCACAGAGCAGAGCAACGTGCTACAGTTGTGCAGGTCTACCAATTAAAAAAAGAAAAAAGCCATCTGGAATGATCCATAATATTTCTAAAATTTGGAGGTGTAACCAGTCTCGGGTTTTGTGGAGAAAGTGCACTGCATCAAACTCACTGAAATATTGCTGAGATTATTTAATTTCAGTATTTTAAGCAAGGCAGGAAAAAAAACCCATACTCACACTTCAATTTCTTAGAACTGCAGCACTGTTGAATTCTGCTTACTTCTTGATAAGGATTGTTTAAAAGTTTCTAGATTGGCCACCTGAAGGAAAACACAAACAAACTAGTGGGGAGAAAAAAAAAAAAGCAGCATGCATCAAGTACTGCAAAACCCTGAGCATACAGGAGCTTTATCATTGGTTTGTAATCAGGATGTAACCAAAATTATTAAGCCAAAAATTGGTTCCACATAGACGCAGTATACGGGCATATAGGCATATACACTACAGCTGTGGACTTTTCAACAGAGACATTGCCATCATAGTCAGAAAAATGTCTAGGTCTGCTCAAGTTTTTGGACATGTTAAAGGGCTTATAATGTTACTACTTGAAATCGTTATGGAATCATGAAATCATTAAGGTGGGAAAAGACCTCCAAGATCATAAAGTTCAACTTTTAACCTAATATCCCCATGCCCAATAAACTATATCTTGACGTGAAAAGTCCATTAGTGTTTTGAACACTTTCAGGGATGGTAACTCCACCACTTCTTTGAGCAGTCTCTGCCAGTGCTTAATGTCTTTTTCAGTGAAGAAATTTTTCCTAATATCCAATCTGAACCTGCTCTGGCACAATTTGTGTCTATTCAGCCTGCTAACTACATGAAGTAGGCCATCACACTTACTTCCTAGTTCGTGCACTTGACCTGTATGGTTTTTGTATGGTTATTGCTGGTGAATAAGTTACTTTTCTTTTTTTTCTCTACTCAAGTTTGCATCAGACTTTTTTAAACTGATACAAGTAATATTCTCCACACAACTGATGAATTTCCACTTGGTCTTCTGTCAGGCTAACTTCCTGATTTCTATTTAATTCCACATCTCAAGACTCATGAATGCTCAAAGTAAGATGCAAGTGTGATACGATATTTTTATTTCATCTCAATATTTCTTTTGTTATTATTTCCTCTGGAGTCTTAAGTTGCTGTACTTCAGAGTACAAAAAACACAAGAACTCTAACTTACTATTTGTAGGATTTATTTTTTCATCTACTATTCTCTCAGCAACACTGTAGTAGACCAAAAAGCCTGAGGATGATTTGTACAAAGGAATTGTGCTGTTCGCAAATTTATTTATAGATTGTATGGGATATTGTTTAATTAACGTGTAGAAAACTGTCAATTTTTTATTATCCTTCAAAACACTTTTACATTACAGAATTTCTGATCTGTACATCACTCTAAATTTGTAAAGTTTCATTGAGTTTTTTGCATTTTGAACTTTGTGTCCTGCCTATTTTTTCACTTACTCCAGCAGCTAAGCCACATGAAGGACGTCATCCAGCATTATCAAATCATGTTTTACACTGTCAGAGACTCAGGTTGCTGAAGCCATGAGCTACATATACAAGAATTTGAAAGATGTCTGTGCCTTGTGAAAATAATCATAGCAAGTTATGGTAAGGGAAAGCTTACCTTAAAAATAAGTGAAAAAAGGGAATGGACAGTTTATCCTCAAAAGGAAAATGCAAGATAGCTATATCTGGGTTAATAAGTTTGTTGTCCTCATTCTGGCAAACTTGAAAAATTTTACCTGTTTGTTGTTTTCTTTTTTAAAACAAAGTGAAATTAACTGTATTAAGCGGAGGACTTTTGCTTTACTCATACATTTAGCCAGCTAATAAGGAAGGAAAGGTTCCTGGTAGTGTCATAACATCAAAGTTTAGTAGTATTTATTTGTCCTCAAGAGAAATAAAGGGAGAAGATGTAAGACATCTGCCAAAAGATGGCCAATGAAGGGTGAGGAAAAGGTACACACTCGTAGCTTAAAGGAAATCTGCAACAGGCAGTATTCTGGGTAAGGTTCTACTGTCCTCTAGGAATCAAGATACTCTTGGTGAAAGTCATAAATGCCATGAAGAGATCTACAAAGAAGGAAATTTTGTTCAGTTACTTCTTTTAAGCAGCTGTACATCAACTCAGTTTACACCTAACACAGCAACTGTGTCCTCAATTCACTCAGAGTATGTTTTTAGTACCAGGACTAACACACTAGAAACCAGAATCAATCACATCTAATGACATTCCTTATTTGTGTTGTTACATTTAGAGACAATATCATCTTTAAATGGCTTCATATTTTCCAATTATACAGATTTCAGGCAGAAATTATTTATGCTCCTGTTTCCATTCTCACTGCAGACACTGACATTTTCCCATCTTTAGCATGAAGTAGATTCAAAGGTACATGCTGTTGTAATGAAGATTAAATTAAATGATACTTTTGTGTTGCATTTTCTGCTGTAAATTAACATATTTTGTTAACAATTGCTACAGACACTACATTTAATGATCAGCAAATTAGCATTGCTGCAAATTTTCTAATGAAGCTGTTTTTTCAGAATGCATATAAACTATTTTACAACCAGTGTTTACTAACTGAGCTGAAGCAAAATTTAATTCCAAAAAGTGTTTATATTCAACAGTTATTTGTACAGCTACAGCAGAAAACATATGAATTGGAAGGAGTTTTAGGTTCTGCTTTAAAACAAATACTATGAGAAATAATCTCTTTTTATTCCTCTGTATTTTTTTTCAGTTCTGTAACATGTAGAAGTGGAATATCTAATACAACTATAACTTGCTAGTCTGGAAAATTGAATAACTCTTGAAGAGTCATGTTTTCATAGGAAATATCAATTTCTACCAAAAGGAAACGTATTTTTATAGGTATTATGTTGGTCAATTTGACAGTCACTGAACAAAAAGATATCAGAAAATAATATTGTTTATAAGAATCTTGGCTTTTTATCTGCTCATTTTAATAAAAAACCCAAAACAACAACAACAAAAAGGTAGAAGCTTACATAGTTCTAAATTCAACAGAGTGGAGTTTAATTTGATTCCTGTAGAGCTGTTTTGGCCCATCTTGTCTAATTGGAAATTTCAACAAATTTCGATAGGCATTAAAGTCTAAAGGAAGGGATTGTTGCAGTTTTTCAGACGCTGGTGTTGATTTTCACAAATAGAACCAGGTATCAATATAATTACTTAACATATTAGCACAAGAAAACATTATACCAGTTTGGATTTCAGATTTATAAGACACATGTTGTAAAGTGAAACTCCAACTGCTACACAAGGGAATCACAGGAACAGAAGAATATAACTGGATTAAAAAGAAAACCAAACCACTTTTTTCCCTCTCCAAATAAAAGGTCACTTCACCTGAAAAAAGTAGGTTTGTTTACTTGAAATACAGTACAAAGGAGGTGTTATGTAGCTTGGAACACTTTCTCTTTCTCTTTCGTTTTCTCTTTCGCTTTCTCTTAATGTTATTGATTTAATTTAAAAACATTATTTATGATTAAGAAGATTTTGCAGTGAAAAGTATGCTAAGGCCTAGGGAGATATTGAAGGAAGTATTATTTTCGAAAGAAACCCGTCATCCTAGAAAATAATTAAGTGAAACACATACATGATTTTTTTTTTCTGTATTAGAATGAAAACATTGCAAATGGATTAACTAATGCTGATTTTGTAATGGTGAAAGCACCTGCAAAAAACCCCCTGAAGTTTGCATCTTTATGTCAGGCCTCATTTTTCAAAATATTTATACACTTTTACAGCATTTATGTTGGATGATACCATTATTCTTTACTTCACTAGCTAATTGATGTTATGTTTTTATTATGTTCACATTGCAAACATACTATGACGCAATTAAGAACAACTTAAGTACATTTTCACATAAATTTTTATCTGAGAAGTCACCTTTGTATTTATGTATGTTTTATTTTTTTAAACTATTAACATGAAAAACCACTAAAATTGGCATTTAAATAATTAAGCATTTAACTACAATTATAATAATAAAGAATATTTAACTTGAAACTTTATTTTTTTAAAGTGCAGGCATATTCCTAAGGCTAATTTTAATTGAGTTTATCCTGCTGCACTGCAGCATGAAAAAAAGTTATTTAGTTAGAAAAGGTAAGTGATTTAATTGGTCTAGATGAAGTGTTATTAAAAGCTGAATAGGCCTATGGAGATATAGGCAAAGTGGCAGATGGTCTGTGTTCTCCTATTATATCGTGTCATCTCATGTCATAATTTTGCCCACATCATTCTTGTATAATTTTAACAGGGAAAGAGAAATAAAATGAGGGGTAGTTTCTGATTCCTGCCACATCCCTACTTTTATCCCAAAACCCACTAACATTGCTTTTCATATAACTGGGATGATTAAAAGGCACAATCATTTCTATCATCTCTGTTTCTCTTCTCAGAATTTGTAGTTTCATCTCTTGGGATGTTGGTCCTATGCTATCTCATGCTGGTTTTCATACTGACATATGCTATTTGGAAGAAGAAAGAGACATGGAAAAGATTTATTATTCAACTGGATTACAACGGAATTCTTAGAGCTATGCATTTTATGGAATATTAAGATTTAGATGTGGAAGACAAGAAAGAAGCATGTCAAGGTCAGATTTCAATGTTTATATATGATTTGTTTTTGTTGGGTTCTTTTTAAGCTGTAAACAACTCTTTCACTACTAAT
The DNA here is from genome assembly GCA_013396755.1 of Sclerurus mexicanus. Classification (NCBI taxonomy): domain Eukaryota; kingdom Metazoa; phylum Chordata; class Aves; order Passeriformes; family Furnariidae; genus Sclerurus; species Sclerurus mexicanus. Next base: position 71,795 of record VWZF01002124.1, read on the forward strand.
AGATCTCATCTGAAAAAACAAAATAACTGTATCACAAAAAATCCCAAATCTCCCTGCCAGTCCACCCCAAAAAATAATAAAAAGCACCAAAGATCCCCCCCCCCTCAAATAACACCAAGCTGGTAGAAAAAGCAAAAATATGGCAATTACACTTGAACAGATTTACTGCTGTGGAATAAGCTGTACACACTACAGAAACACTGCTGATAGTGACAGAGTCACTGGGCAGTCATGTTCGCTCAGTAGCTTTGCTTAAAATGCCAGACTTCCAGCCTTCATGTGCTAGCAACGTGGGTGGACAGTGGTTTGAACACCAGCTTTCTAAAATTAAATGCTCTCAGATGAAGTCATTATTTATACACAATTCATGATGCCGATGTGTCCAAGTTAGTAAAGCCAAGATAATGCCTAAAACATCAGTAGTAATCAAGCTGAGTTTAGTGGGATAATTTTGGTTGCATTTCTATCCACCTGATGGCAGAGTCAGCTTCAGCTAAAGCGTGCATCAAAACCATTGTACTGAGCTCCCTTACTATACACCTGACCACTTACTTGTGTCAGGAGGAATGCAGCAACCCTGTCCTGCTCCCAGAACATCTCCTTCTCAAGTTCCATCTTTCAGTTGTGCTGTTAGGGATCACCACTGCACATAGAACTTTACAATCTAATGAAAGCAACTGCAGGTAGCTTGAGGGACCACTGTGCAAGACTCAGGGTTCTTTGCCCCAAGTAGGTAGTGAGTTCATCATTGTATGAAATCCCATTAGTTTTCAAAGGTAAAGCCTGAACTGATTTTCTTACTTGTCACAAGATCACATCATTCCAGGTATTGCTCTTAACCAGTTGCAGGACCATGAAAAATGGAATAATCCTAAGGTTTCCTGAGCTAAGGTTTTTCAAACCCTGGAAACATATTCAGTATCTGTGGTTTTCTTTAAGTCATCTCTTGTCACTATAATACCAAACTCAAAGGAAAAATGGGGAGAAGGAGCATAGGAAGGACACTGACCTGTTAGAGCAAGTTCAGAGGAGGCCACCAAGATGATCAGAGGGATAGAGCACTGAGGATGAGGAAGGGCTGAGACAATGGGGATTGTTCAACCTGAAAAAGTGAAGGTTTTGGGATGGCCTAACTGTGGCCTTTTAGTATCTGAAGGAAACTTGTAGAAAAGATGGAGAGAGCCTATTTATAAGGGCCTGTAGTGACAGGACAAGGGGGAATGGCTTGAAACTGACAGAGGGCAGGCTTAGATTAGATATTAGGAAGAAATTCTTCCCTGTGAGGGTGGTGAAGCACTGACACAGGTTGCCCAGAAAAGCTGTGGCTGCCCCATCCCTGGAAGTGTTCAAGGCCAGGCTGGATGGAACTCTGAGCAACCTGGTCTAGCAGAAGTTTTCCCTACCCATGGCAGCAGGGTTGGAACAAGACAGTCTTCAAGTCTACTTTAAACCCAGGCCGTTTTGTGATTCTGTGATTCTATGATTTCTCCAGCTACCATAAGACAGAGGAAGCAGCAAAGAGAGGTTCTGTACTTTTGCACATAGTTTGTGATGTGCTACAGCAATTCAAGTCTTAGGGTAAACCATCCTTCCTTGTTTAACACAGTGACAGCTATTTGGATTGGGTACATCTTCAGCTGATGTAATCTTTCCTGAGATGTTATAGTATGTATGGGTGTATGCATTTATGAAAGCATGTATGGTACAGACTTTTCCAAATGCTCACTCAGTTTTACATATTGTAAGTGCAAAGCTGAGACACTGATGTAATACTGCTGGTTAAGAGACAGATTATGCTGGTCCACCCTTTGGCAGACACAACTCAGAAGTGCACCTGATGTTTTCAATACTTACTTGCTCTCCCTTTGCAACATTAATCTGCTGCTGGAAAAGTCAGACATTTCCCTCCCCCTTCTTTGGCTGGTGTTTTAGCTTGTTGGCCAGTATGCAATTGAACAGTGCATCTGAGCTGGGGAAAATTACAGAGAGCTGTCAGCTGGATTAATGGAAGAAATGCACACCCTACAAGTTATCGTCCTCTAGCATTGTTCCACAGAAACATCCTTGCCTCTAAAATACTATGAACACATTCCCCTGATCAAACAAATGTTTCATATAGTGTTGTACAAAATCTGGACTTAGGCTGTCACGTGCTGTGAATTGTTTCACCTTTCTGATGATGAGCATTTGGAAAAAGTGACATTTTGTATACATTTGTAGTGTCCAGAAAGAAATAGCAAAATTACATCCAAGCATCCCTGTAACTACTGAATTCTATAGCATAACAAAACCTTCCTTTAACTTCAGCAAAGTATGTAGGATATGTCATGTTCTGTCTAGAAAAGCACCTCATGTGAAATTACTTTATGACATAAAATGTCATTCATCATTTTTTAACAGAAGCAAGTACCATAAATATAGGCTTTGCTTTTATAAAGTTCTTTACAGAGAGGGACAGGAATCCACATCTTTAACTAATAATTTTTTCTCATTGTGACAAGGAAGCTGTTCCAACATCAGAAATTCACAGAAAAAGTCTCTAAGAACACAGCAGAGAAGTTGTCCTCCTCCACTGAAAGATAACCACCCAAAAGTAATTGGAACATCTGAATAACAGTGGTCATATTTTCCAAATTTCTCAGAGGTCCAAGTCCACAGGCTAGATGTTTCTTAGTATCAAACCCCTGAACTTTAGCTACATTGTATTATTATATTTATAGACAGATATTTTTGGTAGTAGGTGAAACTAGCGTAAGATTTCTCTCTTTCCAATAGTCTAAGTAAAAAGATCATATGTCACAGCTGTACTTTACTGTAAAAACATTGATGTCACTCTAAGTGGCAAAACACTGTAGTATGGACTGAAGGAAAATCAAGATCAGGACACTCTGGGAAACCAGCTAGTCTCTGGGCTTGTTCTTACAATTAACCCACCGCTTAAGTTTTATCTGAAGCTTTTTTAGCAAGTAGTCACACTAAAGGAATCCTCTCACCTCTCAGTTTTCTGATTTTCTTCGTCAGGGGTTACCACCACAAGTTGTGCTCTTTCCAACAGTCCAGGAGTTGTGGGAAGTCCCTCTCCCTTTTCCAGCCAGCTCTTCATAAAGTCTCTAGGAAATTAATTCTGTTCTTCTATGCATCTACTTAGAATCCTTTGTCTGGTTATTTTCAGCAAGAATCAACTGCTCAGTGTAGGAGCATTGTGATTACCTTCATAGTCAAAGGAACCGCAAGGTTTTGAAAGCAGCACCAGGAAATGCATCTTTCAATGTATTGGCAGGCGAAAGTAGCCTCTGGACAACTGACAAATTAAGGGGGCAGTTAATACAGATTCCAATAAAGTAGGTCCAAAATGACAAGTCTAGCACTTTCCTGACTACCATAAATAAATTTGACATACTGTTTTCCACTGCCTTGGTAGGTAACCCTTAGGATGGTATTTTCCATCAGAGGAAATGACGCCCAAAACAGATAAACCAAGGACAGAACTAATCCAGGTGACACAGCTGACACATGTGTGTATACAAATTAGGGCTGTACTATCAGGTGATCGACCAGAGAAGCCATAAGAGACAATTTCAAGACTTGGACCTAGAGAACTTGAATACCCCCTCCCATCTTTGTTTCCTATCTTGGCAGATATGATGAGAACAGTCTGGCTTTTTGCTGAGAGTGAAAATAACAACTATTCCAACCCCCACATTCTCAGTGTCACGAAAGGCACACAGATGATTAGGCAAAAGAGTGAGTGTAATCGACCAACCGTTCATATTTACCAAACATATGTCTAGGTTAAGATAAGATCAAGATTAGAGGCTTAGCAATCTGACAGGGAATAATGATGTTTACAATTCTTAGTGTTTTGGTCACATTGATTCATGATTAGATCTATTTTACAATTCAGCAGTGTCTGGGATTTTAAATCCCAGTGACTGTGGTTGTGGTTGCTGGAAAAACTCCCAGGGGATGTTAGAATTTGGCCTCTTGATCTCTTGTCTGGTCTCTATGTTCGCACATGTGGAAACTCGGACACCTCTATGTTCTGCAGCCTAGACCAGCCCTTTAGATGCATGTTCCTAAGGAAAAAATATACCTCTTGCATTCTGTGTGAGACCCTGTACACTAGGCTTTTGAAATTATCCATCTCTCCTCCTCTGAGTTAAGCAGCACTAAAACACTGGAGTCAAGGGTAAGCCAGTTTTCACTGCATGAACCATGGTTTGTGTAGATGGCAACTGAATAAGTTCAGGCAAATCTTATTGTCTTCCAACAGCTCTTGAGACATTGTGTGGATCCAGACTTTTTCATTTTTTTTAAAGGAAGATTTATGTGCCTTTAAAACATATTGGCTCATCAGTAGATAGACTGGTGCTATGATCCTGCCAGAATATTTTTAGTTGTTGAAAGCTCTGAGTTGAGGATAAGGGTGAACAAAACAACATGATCTCTTGCAGTGGTTTGCAATCATTTAATGAAAAGACACTGCACTGTAACATAACTTGGATAAATATAGCTAAATATGCAGAAAGTAAAGGATGTAGTTTATACCACTGTAACATCAATTATCCTGTTCCTCTCATAGAGCAGTTTTCTGTATACTTATGTAAATCTGGGATACATCCAGATTAAACACATTCTTGCCTTTGTTGCCTTTTATTCCAGATTGTCCCACTGGAACTTGCCCAATCCAATTCATACTGACTAACTTAGTTTTTTCTGATGATATTTCTTCTGCAAAAGCAGACTTACAAAAAAGATCGTGGTTTATATGGCATTCATCTTCAGTAGCTTCTTTCCTCCCTTTATTTTCAATGACAAATTAATATTTTGTAAATACATTTGTTGGAGGGAAAAATCTAACCATAGTGTTCTCTGACTCAAGTGAGACAACATTGTAAAAATGGAAACATCAAGAAGCACTATGAAAATGCACTTGAAAACAAAAGGGGACACTGACAGTTTTATGAAGCTCATACTGACACCATAGGATGCAATCAAGGACTTTCACTTTGTGTTGGCTCTGGAGCTGTCTGCTTTCTGTAAGAAACTTGCTTGAACAACACGTAATAAGGAGATATAGAGGAAGCAGGTCTCCAATTCCCTGGAAAATACTAATTTTAGTCTTCTTGCCTGTTGTGGTTTTGACTTTGGCTGAAGACCCGGTGTCTACCCAAACCACCCCAGCCCCTCCGCTTTCCTGAAGGGAAAAGGAAAGGAAAAAAAAAGTAAAACTAAGAGTTATTAAAAAGGCAGTTTATATTTACACAGAAAAGAAAAAAAAAACCCTATAAACAATGACACACATATTGAAAAGTTAACAGTAAATTCCTACTTTCCAACAAGCAGTGAAGTGCTCACACCTCCAAGGAGCAGGATCCCTATACAGCAGCTGCCTGGTAGGCAGCCATCATGAGAGCAGAAGAGGTGCTTCCCTTCCTGCTCCCTTTATATCTGGGTTGACATCATATGGTATGGAATATCTCCTTCCAGAAAGAGGAAATGTTGCCCAGATAAACAAAACCCACTGCACTGCCCAAACTAATTTTTTTTGGATGTTGCCTTTGTGGGCATTACAGGGTTTTGTTGTCTACATCACAGGTTGTCGTGCACAACATATATCAGGCATTACCACTTTCACTGTAACACATTTGAGTAATTTTCTGGTTGATGCCATTGTATGAGGGAAATTAAAGTCACAGATACAAACATTGCTACGAACTTAAGAGAGTACTGTATGAATATTTCTGCAGAAGACATTGCAAGTCAATGCCTGCAAAAACTACTAGTGGGTCAGAAATAGGAGCTCTAAATGAATTGAGTAGTTGAATATGGGCACTATTTTTGAATTTTCTGTACAGAGTGAAAAAGTGAAGGGCTACATTTCAGTACACCTTAAGGCCAAAAAATTTACGTGAGCACATACTGAGTAAACTACAAAGAATTTACTTTATTCCTCACATCTGCTATAGAATGTGAAAATAATAACTGATATTTGGATTGCCAATCCAATTAGTGCTACAGAGCCTTTATATCAAAGAATATCCCACCTTTCTATTTTAAGAGCTTAACTGGGAGGTATATTTCTGCATATCCCCCAGGATTCAGAGGATGAGTGTGACTATGGCTATTCCAGATGGTAAACAATCCACTAGGAACATATTTACTATCTGTTTTAGAGATAAAAGAACTGGATTTTCTTTTCAGTTGAGCTTTGTATTTCATTATTTAGCTTTGCTATTTCTAAGTGTTATACTCTATACATAGTTCTGAAGAGAAAATACTGGAAAAGATTATGTGATTGGGCCTTCCAGAATGAGAAAAATAGTAAATGAAAGTGAAGTGGTCTGCTGTTCGATCTGACAAACATTAGTGTTCAAAATCAAACATTTTGATTCACAAACTCTTCTGTTCTCATCAGGGACATGCTGACAAGCTTGAAACCATGACTCTGTTAACAAAGCAGTTGTTAATAGGCTTTTTGTCTGTATACATATAGCACTCTTTCATCTCAATATTGTCTTTGCAGCCCAAAGAGAGAGGAAGGACAAACTAATCCAAGCTCCTTTACATGAAGACTGACTTGTTTCCTCACATAATTAAGAGTAAGAAATCAAAGAAATAAGACTTTATCAGCAAATATACGAGAAATATAAAGCATTAACTGCATCAACTTCTTTTGAGCTACTGGATGGAATGAAGGTAGTGACAGTCAACTGGAAAGTGTCTTAGTGCTAGTCTACTAGTCTAGACCCAGATTAGAGAGGACAAGGACATAGCCGTGTCAACTGGACTAAGAAGATATGGTTTTATTATTACAACAGTTTTATTTGTTGAGAATTTCGTAGTAATCAAGCTAACTTGAAAATAAAGAGTTCACAATGCACAGGAGTGTTGGTTGCATAACTGAATGCAAACCAAAATATGGAGTGTTATGTTTCAAACTTTAACCACAAAGTGATGTAATAGGAGAGTATGATATGTTATCTGACTATAGACCTGTAATCAGCACAACAATTAAATTTATTAGCATTTGTTTAAGAGCTAGAAAACTGTTGACAGACCTAAATGGCTGCTTTTTCTATTATTAAAAATTCAATGGAAGAGGAATGCAGCAGGTCTGAAGGTCCTTACTTAAAAACACAAAAGTTCCAGAAATACATAAACAGTAACAACAACAAATCCCTTTTATTATCTATTAGTATACATGAGGGGAAAAAAAGCTTACAGAAGTATCTCACGTTAAAAATTTGTAATTCTGCTTCTGTCCTTGTCAGACTAAGCTGAAAGCAGTGGACTCATATTTTTCTTTTAAAAAATAATAGTTTCTAATATTATTCGTTAGTTAAATAATATTAACAGTTTTCATTGGCCCTGATAAGCCTTTGATGCTGATCTTACCACTCTTACCCCCAACTTTCCCTCTTCCTACTCCTTCTTCTAAAGAAAGAAAAGTTAATTGGAAATGATCCAAATGAGTTATATTGGAATTAGAAGAGCTAGTCATTAAACAACAGATTTGTAACAATATGCCTCACAGTCTGTTCTCTTTCTTCCTTGGCATTAATTCTATTGAAGTCCCAAGAATTGCTTGAGTTACATCCCTAAAATTAAAGCCAGAATGAGACCTGTGGATTTATTGACCAAACCACATGATCATTTGCAGTTAGTCAGAAGTTTCTGTGTATAGGCACTGAAAGTCATAAACCTGTTATAACAGGAAAGAATTTTGGCCAGATCTGGTCATCTTTTAATACCAGATGTCCATTATCCAAATGAATGTGAATTAACTTACGGTTTTATAACAAGGAAAACCAAAAATCTGTAGTTTTTGCACTATGTGGATGTGAAGCTAGATGCTACTGGATAGACTTGAGAAAAATGTGTTCAGTGGCATTCAAAGCCATTTTAAATCCATTATTTTTCAATTGTAAAAAAAAAGAAATATTGTTTGATTCTGAACCACAAAACAAATCAAAGTCATTGAAGGAAAACTACAGGCAAGAACATATCATATAGTCAAAAAGCAAAATTTAAAGTCCTGAATAGTTGAAAACATGACCTATTTATGGTGTAGTGCCTGATGTCACCAAGCTTTGATTGTACTAAGTTATAGTTTGGAAGGTGTGTCATCCACCAGCACCTCCAAATCATCCCCAGGTCTGCTCTCAATCCGTTCTCTGCTCAGCCTGTATTTGTTCTTTGGATTTCCTCGACCCCAGCACAGGACCATGCACTAGGCCTTGTTGAACTCAGCATCACAGAATCATAGAATATGCTGAGTTGGAAGGGACCCATCAGAATCATAAAGTCCAACACCTGACCCTGCACAGGACCATTCCCAACAATCCCACTATGTGCCTGAGAGCATTGTCCAAATTCTTCTTGAACTCTGGTAGGTTTGGTGCTGTGACCACTTCCCTGGGGAGCCTGTTCTGGTGCACAATCACCCTCTGGGCGAAAAACTTTTTCCTGACATCTAACCTAAACCTCCCATGACACAACTTCATGCTGCTTCCCCAAGTTCTGTCATTGGTCATGAGAGTGAAGAGATCGATACTTGTCCCTTCACTTCCTCTCATGAGTTCTCCCCTCAGTCTCCTCTTCTCCAGGCTGAACAAACCAAGTGACCTCAGGTACTCCCCTCTAGACCCTTCACCATCTTTGTTGCTCTCCTTTGGGTCGTCTCTCATAGATTAATGTATTTCTTATATTACAGTGACCAAAACTGCACACAATATTCAAGGTGAAGCCACAGCAGCGCAGAGCAGAGTGGGGCAATCACTTCCCAGGACACAGTTGGCCCCAGGACACAGTTGGCCCTCCTGGCTGCCAGAGCACTCCTGACTCATATTCAGCTTGCTGTTGACCAGGATCCCCAGGTCCCTTTCTGTGGCACTGCTTTCCAGCATCTCATTCCCCATTCTGTCCGTACATCTGGACTTGCCCCATCCCAGGTACACAATCCAGCACTTGTCCTTAATAAACGTAACATGGTTGGAGATTGCCTGCCTCTCTGATTTGTCAAGGTCTCTCTACAGGACCTCTCTGTCCTTGAGAGAGTCAACAGCTCCTCCTAATCTAGTGTCATCAGCAAACTTACTTTGTATTCCTTTGAGTCCTTCATGATGTTTGCAACAGCCCAGCTCTCCAGCCCAGCCAGGTCCCTCTGGATGCCAGGTCCCTCTGGATTCCAGCCCTTCTCTCCAGCATGTTGTTTGCACCACATAACCTGGTGTCATTGGCAAACTTGCTGAGGATGCACTGGATCTCACAGTCCATGTGGCCAGCAAAGACGTTAAACAGTCTCAGTCCCAATACAGCCCCCCAAGGAACATGACTTGGCACTGGTCTCTGCTTGGACATTGAGCTGTTGACCACAGCTCTTTACATGCAACCACCCAGCCAATTCCTTTTCCACTGAGTTGTTAATTCATCAGATCCATGTCTCTCCAGTTTAGAGACAAGGATGTCACGTAGGATAGTGTCAAATGTTTTGCACATTTTGTCAGGTAGGTGATATTAGTGGCTCTTCCCTGTGTCCCCCGATGCTGTAACCCCACTGTAGAAGGCCAACAAATTTGTCAGTAGTCCCTATCTGAAATGTTGTTTTCTGAAATGGATAAATTTTGCAGAAAACAGAGCAAAGTTATTAACCCATGTCAAATGCACTGTAATTAACTCATCACACACTGAAATCCCTTTATAAGTGACATAAGTAATCCTGAAATTGAAGTGTTACTAGGATGTGTATATCACAGATACAAACCAGAGCTCTGTAATTCCCCTCAGTTTCACTTCAGATAGAAATTAACAAAATTATAGACTAGCATAAGTTTAGAAGTCTAAAATTCTGGATCACTCTCCAACTCACCTCCAACAGAATTGGTCTTCTTCAGCAATCATTAATGCTATTAGGTGATAAACCACCATGACAATGAAGTGCTACGGATATACTGTCTTAGAATGTGAGGTGTTTTAAAAATTCCAGGGGACCATCATGAACAATCCTATAAAATGACTCCTTTCTTGTAATATAGGGAGAAAAATGGTGTGTAATTGAAAGTTTTACATTAAAGGTCCAGAATGATTCAGCAGATAAGGTGTAAAATTTAAGCAACTACAGTGATGTCATCACCCCACATGTGAGTCTCTGGAATAAGACCCTGGCAACACAGCCAATTATGTTACTGTTCTGTAAGTAAGCCAAATATAGTTTAAGCAGTTTTAGCACAGCTTTCTCAACTGCAAGCCAAATGGACTCAACAAAAAATCTTCTTAAGATTTAATAAATAATATGTGAACTGTGATATAAATGTCAATAAAGTAGCTGAATTAGCCTTTGTAACTCTAGAGAAGATGCGGTAACACAAAAAATATTAAGGTGATTTATGTAGCAACACTATATAGGTCAATCTTTGTGTTTGCATGGTTCAAGTAAAGGCTTAATTATTTGCATTCATATGACTATGCATAGATTGTCTGACAGAAAGAATCTTCATTATTTTGGTATTTTGTATAAAGAAATGCAAATGTAAATTACCCTTCTCTTAGGAGCAGTGAAACCCCACTATCTCAGAGACAAGAGACTTTCTGTTGAGGTATGATATTCCAAGGCAGGAAAATATGCAGCATGTCTTAACTCCAGGTATTTTATATCTGATTTGAAAACTTTGTTGCTGAGTTAGTATTTCCTTCACAGATAGTTGCTGTCTCTCTAGTTTCAAAAGCCATGATACATACATCAGAAGAGTGAGCAGACAACCAATGCTGTGCCAAGTGATAGGACAGAATTCTTCCTTGCTTTCATTACATTTTTCTGATGTAGCAAGAAACTTCTGTACCATAGATACCCATAGTTGTATTGGAGAACATTGTTTCTTATGACTAAAGAATAAACCTAATGTTTATCTTAGAAAGCAGGTTTTTGTCCACTTCCACCTAACCTTGCCCTTGAAACATTAGAGAGAACAGACAAGGAAAACCAGATAGACATTAACACCTACTTTCAAAACTCTGTGAAGCTTAAAAATTTGAAGACACTCACCAAATAGTTTTGAATTTTGTATGTAACTTTGGATGGCAAAGATTACCCTTCCCATCCTCTACACCTGTACTGTGCAATACGATACCCACCCATCTTTTCAATCACAGTCCTGAGGGAAAGGAAGCTGCTCTTTTGATACCAGTCTTTAGTGATCAGGAAAGCATTAATTTTTTCTGAACTAAACTTAAAACTGGCTAGTGTTCCTTCTCCTTTTCTTGGATTCTTGTACTCTGCACACTAGTGTATTTGGTGCATCAGTCTGGTTAATTTTAGACAATCCCTTATATGACTTATATCATACATTTGTATAATGTTCTGCACAGTATGGTTTTTATTTATATCATAATGACTGTGTGTCACAAAGACAAGTGTTCCCAATACAGAAGTACTTAACATGACCAGTATTTAATGTCTCTGCTAAAAGCAGTTTTTACTTGCAAAGTATCAAAAGCACAAGAGATAAATGAACTAGAAAAAGTAAGCAAATATGTTATGATAGCTATTCTTTTCATAGCAAATATCTGCTCTTTCTTCCTTATACCTCCTACAGGAAGGATGAATGATATTTGTCCCTCTCTCTGATTCTGGAAATTTGTGGCCTAAAAGTGCACTATCTTACATTTCTAACATGCTCATGGGGAGTTTCTGAATACAGCAGCAGTATACAAATTATAATTTTGCTGTTCAAGTGTTTCATGAACAAGAGTGGGCCAAATTGAAACCGTTAGCTAAATTTCCCAGGCACCTGCTAGTACCACTCAGACTACACTTCCAAATCAAAAGCCCTGCAGAGGCATTCGAAAAACATATCTGTCTGACAAAACGAAAACCTAAGACATGTTCTGGGTTGAAGTCAAAACTCAAAACATATTAACCTGGAGAAAAGGAGACTCGGGGAATCTGTGTTCTCTCCACAGGTACCTGGCAGGAGATTGCGCCCAGATGGGGATCAGCCTCTTCTCCCAGCAACCAGCAACAGGACAAGAGGACACTACCAAGTTGTACCAGGGGAAGTTCAGGTTGGCCATCAAGAGGAATTTCTTCTCTGAGAGGGGTGTCAAGCATTGGAACAGGCTGCCCAAGGAGGTGGTGAGGTCACCATGCCTGAAGGTGTTCAAGAAACAACTGTATATGGCACCCAGTGCTCTGGTCTAGTTGACAAGATGGTCATTGGTCAAAGGTTGGACTCAATGATCTTGGAGTTAGTTTCAAACCCAAATGATTCCGTGATTCTGTGAAAATCTGCTTTTAATAAAGATTTTGAAAGCATACTTGCTATTAACTATGCAATATAACTAAACCCACCATCAGATCTGTGTTTGTATATGGTTACCTCTGAAATGCCAAATGCTTGCTACTATAACCCCAACTTGGCTAAGCTAACCCAAGGCTGGATAAATTTACAGATACCAAACAGATGTATCCTTAACGTAGTGTTAGTCTTTGCATAATACAAAACATATATCAGTTCTCTTGTCTTAGTTAATTATTGTTGTAGAGGAAAAGAAAATTCCAGGTTGTCTTTGGTTACATGTCTAAAGTCAGAGTTGTCTTTATTTGAGGGTAAAGTAGAGAGAAAGAACTGTGCTTTATATTTTCTAAAGCAAAAACTGTTACTCTTTAGTACTTTGAGATTAGGGCAATATATGCTATATTTTTTTCCATTCCTCATTTTCAGAACTGGCCATCTTTCTGAAATACGTTTGTGGATGTAAAACCTCTGGACAGAGCTAATACCATCTCACAGTTTCTGTGGAAGATTATGTTCAACCACAAAATATATTATAGAGTGTGATTTTCCCTGGCTATACTAGGAAGTTAATCAGATGCTCAGAATTCAGTCTGAGAACTTCAGAATACTGAAAATTCTAGTTAGATATTTATGTAACTCTCTACACTCTTGTTTGGGTTTTTTTTTGTTTGTTTGTTTTTTTGTGAAAAGAAAGGTACTTTAAGGCAATGTGATGGGATACTTACTCCAATTTTTCCATAGGATTTTCCTTTTATTGTGCATTCTTGTAAGTTCAAGTATACATAAAGATATCAATTCCAATTTTACAGGAACAGTCATTTTGTAGGAATTTGATTTTATTTTGTCAATGCTACAGTAATAGTTTAAGGGAATGTTTTCAAAGCACACTTGATTAAAATATTCCCCATATCAGACATATGTCTGAGAAAGTGATGCTTTATGTTCTTCTTAGACTAAACCTTGAGTAAAGATATTTGACTTGCAGTGGATATGCCATTTGAACATGATATGCATTTCTTATTGCCTTTCTCCATCCACTGTCATCAACAGGCTGCTTTACTGTCAATAATTTTGACAGTCTTGTTTGCTCTTGCATTTTCAAATTTACTCTTGAAATGTTCCCTAGCAAATGTCATAACTGAACCAAGATGTGAATTCTATGGGGAAAAAAAAGCCAAGTAGGGAGATCCATTGTTTTCTTCTTATTACTGTGCTCAGATGAGATGTTTGCTCATGTCATATAGATCTTTCAGAAGGGTAGACTAAGGCAGTTCTCATGTACGTAATTATAAACCTGAAGCATTCCGTTAAATCAGAACTACCACCTTTCCTCTTTTGTGGGAGTAGACTTAACAGCAGAAGTTTTCATTGTATTGTAACATGAAGTTTTTATCCTTTTTCCCCGAGTTACCCCCCCCTTTTTCCCTGGACTTTTATCTCCCTAATTAGTGTGCAAGCCTTGCCCAGGCCAGGTGAAACCCCTCTGACCTGTCTGTTGTTAACCCTTCCCCTTGAACCCTATAGGTTGTGAACCCCTATAAAAGGCCTGGCCAGGTGATTAAATCTCTCTCTGCTTTCCTGCCCCTTGGTGTGTGTCTGTGTCTCTTTGTTGGGACGTCCGGAGACCACGTGGTCAGCTGCGGCCTGGGAGGGGATGGGAAAGGGGGGAGTGAACCCCTCAGCTGCCTCACTCTTTCTCTTTTTTTTTTTTTTGGTTGGGTTTATTTGTTTGGTTTTTTGTTTTGTTTTATTTTGTTGGGTTTGGTTTGGGTTTTTTGTTTGCTTTTTTTTTGTTGTTGTGGGGGCGAGTGGGACCTGAAGACAAGTTGTTTGGTATTTTTTGCCTCATATTTATCACTCTGTTACCCCACTGATAAGGCATAAAGAAAATGGAAACTGCTTCTAGAAGTGATAAACTGTTCTAGAAAGAATTATGCCAGAATACCTATATGCCAGCTGTGGCTGAGGGAAAAGAAAGAGTGTAATCTTAAACAGTATTCAAGGGATTTTTTAACCTTTGGATTGCATCTAGCCACTGGAGCCAGATTGTAAACTACAGAATGCTGAGGCAGTCACTGAGTATCAATGAGCTAGTGGTCTGGGCTAATGTTCAAAAGGAATATAATCTGAGTTAAAGGATTAGAGAATGAGGGTCAGCAAATTTATACTGGTTTACACCACTACAACATATGTATTTATTCATGTTAATCATGCTGCAATACCCCCCTTGCTTCCCCTGTGAAGTCCACATATTTTCCAGTTTAAGCACTGTATCATAATGATTGTGAATAGTTTTGTCCCCTAAAGTTTTACTGCAGTTTACCACTAGACACATTCTTATCTAGAATGACAAGGTCAAAAATTAAATGGGAATTCAGTCAAGGATGCCTCTTATTTTTCTTTTTTCAAACAAATGTTCACAAATACCATACAATCAGAAGATTGCTTCCAAGTCAAAGCCTCATTTCACTATTGGTCTGTAAGATTATTAATTTACATTCTTCCCCTGTCACCTCTCATATCTCTTCAGAATTCCCTCTCACCCACACTCTCCTAGTCTGTGTTATCCACAACCGATGACTCACAAACAACATTAACAAGTCTTCCAGCTTTTTCTTAAGAAAAGTGACATAATTCAAAGAGGTCTTTAATTTTATATTCCTCAAGCAGAAACAATACGGCTTTCTTTTGTTTGTAACTGCACACCTTGAAAAAGAACCACAGAGACATATATAAAAAGCTTAGATGAATGATCCTGCATCTCAAACACAGGAACATTTACTCATCTCTTCCTGGTGGTGTGAAAGCCAGGTTTACCTCAGCACCAGGGGAGTACCTGCAGGGAGAAAGTTGTGGGGCTACTTATACAATGCTTTTCTGAGCTTAATCTGCTAGAAAACATCACTTTATCAAACTGTCTGAAAAAATACCTTTAAAAGGTATAGATATATTCAAGCAACCTCTACTGTATAGATGTAAAATGATATTTCATTTTATTAATTATAATTTATAATCTGACAGGAAAACAAACTACTGCCTTAGATAACAGAGTAAACAATGTAAATTTTCATAGGTCCATTTGTCCAGTGTGAACATGCAGCATTTCTGTACTACTCAAAATTTATTAAAATGTTCACTTCGGTAATCTACTGAGCCATCTGCAAGCTCCCAAACTTGCAATCTCGTACACTTTTTTTTTTTTTGAGGGATGATTGACACTTTTTGCCAGAATTTGATCAGATTTGGTCAGATCATATTTCTCATACATTCCATGCCAATAAACTCATTATCAAATCTAGACATATGATACCTTAAAAGTCATCAAAATCAACCATCATCTTCCTGACTAGCTTCTGAACCTGGCCTAGCCACTTTACTATGCTTTCAGGGAAGATATCCTGATAGTCAAGTATACAAAGAGTGGTTTAATACAAGTAATCATACAAGACCACGTAGGAATGAAACACTTCATTGTGCTCTCAGCGTATCCATGATAAAACATGCATTTCTATACGTGGTAACAATGGAACAGATTTACTTACGTGTAAGATGGGCATCACTGTTCTGACAGGAAATACAACCTTAATGGGATGGATACTTACACAACTCATTCCTTTTTGCATAAAGAGAAGTCTATCTTTATATGCAACAATATCTTCCAAAAAGAAAATAACAAGAACAACATAAAAATAGAGGTCATGCGTCATAGTGATTTAATATGCTTCAACGTGTGGTAAGACATCTTTAAAGTACTGATATGGGATTTTCAACAGACACAAGCTGAGTCATAGATATTGGCATGACCAGCAGGTAAGTACAGAAGCATAAAGCTCCTATCACTCTCAGGGAACATTTCCAAGCGTGTACAAGGATCCTTGAACTCTATATGGCCAGTATTTTCCAGGAGTGCAGGAGGTGAGTTTCGTAGCAGCATTATTGTCTTTCTTCCAAAAAATGCCATTCATTTGGGGCTCAAAATGGAATCTCCCAGTTCCACTGACTGGGTGCACAGCACAGCCCAGGTTCATGCTTGCCTTCCTTTACTCTGCTTATCAATGGGAAGTGTCAGGGAGATTATAGGATAGCAGAGTGTCACCTGCTAGAAGAAGAAAAGCTAAGAGCACAGACTACAGTTAGATTATTTTCTTCTCCCTTCTCTTTTTCTGTCCGTCTACTTATTACTGCAGTGATTCATTACTTGCACAGTTTCCTTTGCCTTGGTTTGCTGGCCTTCAGTACAGGTTTTAGTTATAACATCCTGCAATTGCTAATTCCAAGGTCGGAAGAGTGCCATGCAGCACCTGGTGTTTCTTCCTCAGCTACACTGAGACAATTTTAATGTCCTTTTACACCGACTGATCTTAATGAAACAGAAAAACCAGACTGTTAATCTTCTGAGGTTTACAAATAAACAGGTTCACTCCAGAAATTGGGGGGTGGGTGCAGGGGCATGGGCAGGGAATAGGAAGAGCAAGCTATTATTTGATTATTAAGACTACATTGCAGCCCAGAAGCCACCCATGTCCTGCACTGCATCCAAACCAGTGGGAGCAGCAGGTTGAGGGAGGGAATTCTGCCTCTCTTCTCAGTTCTGGTGAGACCCTGCCTGCAGTGCTACTTCCAGCTCTGGGGTCCCTAGCACAGGAAGGGCATGAACCTGTTGGAGCAAATCCAGAGGAGGCCACCAAGATGATCAGAGGGATGGAGCACCTCTGCTATGAAGAAAGGCTGAGAGAATTGGGATTGTTCAACCTGGAAAAGAAAAGGCTTTGGGTGACCTAATTGTTGGCTTCCAGTACCTGAAAGGAACCTGCAGGAATGATGGAGAGAGAATCTTTACAAGGGCCTGTAGTGACAGGACAAGGGAGAGTGGCTTTAAACTGACAGAGGGCAGATTTAGATTAGGTGTGAGGAAAAAATTCTTTCCTGTGAAAGTGGTGAACCCTGGCACATGTTGCCTGGGCAAGCTTTGGATATCTTACCCCTGGAAGTGTTCAAGGTCAGGTTGGATGGGGCTCTGAGCAACCTGGTCTAGAGAAAGATACCCCTGCTCATGGCAGCAGAGTTGAAAATGGGTGATGTTTAAAACTACTTCCAAACCAGGCTACTCTGTGATTCTGTGTAGCCTGATGCAGTTTATAGCTCAGCCAAGTGGTGACCACTCAGTGTCCTTTGAACAACTAATGAAGTTCAAAAGCTGCTGTTCTTGGTGACTGTCAAAGAGACAGTGGTAAATGGCAAATTTGCCTCCAAAAGGAAACCAAGGAGCAGGCATAGCAGATCCAACCTGAACTGCACCAGTCTGGGACAAGGAATTTCAGTCTCCAAGGGTGTAAGTAAGCGACTCTGTCATGTAAAATAAATTCAAATTTTCATTCAATGGAAAAAGAGACAAGACTTCTGTCAGTGCACCAAAAAGGTCTATTCTCATTCCAACAATTATTATACTAGAAAAAGTCTGATAATCAATGTATTTCAAGACAGTCTTATATACATTCTCTCAAGGACTGGATGGCCTTTCTTTCAGATATTCCTATATAGATACATGCCTAAATTTACATATGTCCCTATACCTACCATTACTTCATATTATTTGGTATGTGTCAGCAGAAAAAGATACATTTATGTGTTTTGCAGAATCACAGATGAATTAATTATTGACTAGAGTGACAAATTATTTCAACTTTTTAATCACACATCCACATTGCTGGATAGTGTAAGCTTGTTTATTTGCTTTTTCAGACAAGAAATAACTGCACTTGAAAAGTCAACAATTTATGGTTAAATGAACTTTTTTTTCTTTGCTGAGATTAACATAAAGACAAAAGTTAAGGAGAGAAAACATGGAAGTCTAAAGAATATTGCTGCAGAATTAAGGCGGTTAGATTAGTTGGGTTGTATTATAAATACAAACAGTTTGCTTCACAGTTGTAGAAAAAAAATAATGATAAAAAAATCAGTATCAGAAATTGTTGAAGCTGTTGTAGGTTGCAGAGGGAGGGGAATAAATTTTTTTGGATTTCATGATTCATTATGAATTTCTGTTTTCCTCTTTCACAGTTAAGGTCAAAACAAAATATTAGCATAACATTCCAGATATGTTTTAAATTGCAGGAATAAATACTTCTGACAAAGGAAGCTGGGGACATTTTTGCTTGCCATATACTTAAGATATGTTTCACAGTTAGAGTAGCTATTAAGTATCACTACATTGTTATGCATGATGTCATCTCAGATGGGAAAATGAAAGCAAACAAAATGTTTTTGGTTTTGACGAAAACCAGTAAGTCACCAGATTTAATGAATACCACTTAAACACATTGGAAAATGTCTCTTCAGGGAATTTTCTTCCTTTGAGTTCTGATTACAGAAATTGATAAATAAACATATTATCCAACAACAGTAGAATAACATTAAACCTGTTTGCCCATCTTTAGAGTATGAAGTGGAGAGGAGCCTTACAACATTTTTGTGCTTTGTAACACTTTTTATTTTGTGAGATATGAACTACCAAAACTTGTGCAGAAACACTTATTATATTCAGGCTAAGGATACAGTTGTTTGGGTTGTGCAAAATATTTTTATATAACACACTATATAGTGTGTAGATATATATTTCAGGGACTATAAGAATGATTTCTGGACTTTGTATAACATACTGACTATCTGAAAACACAGCCTTCTTCACTAGCACTGAAAGTTGCAGATATAGAAACATGCAGGCTCTAATCATCTATTGCAATCAGTGAGTATACACTATTTAACCTAATGTTTTGCTGCAGTAAAAATTTCCTTAGGGATTTTTACTCCTTTGCAACAGCTTCAGTATAAAGGAAATAGTTGCAATACGAATAGGGACAATAAAAACCACCTCAAAAATTATCTCTGTATACAGCTGAACTTTTGTCCTTCCTACATTTAAATAAAGTGCTGTCTCATACCTTAATCCAAAACACAGAACTGTACCAGTTACTAAGAAGAAAATGAACTCTATCCCAGCTGAAACCACGACAAATGCAAATAAAGCCTTATGGTAGAAAGGATCTTCACTTTCATGGTGCTCACATGGCTCTAAGAATGTCCTGCAATGTGTTAACATTTTATCAAACCTGATGTCTTTACCTTCTGCCTACTGATTTCTTAGTTAATGTATTCAGTAAAAGTGGAGAACTAAGAGATTTGTCTTCAGGCAGAAGCTAGGAGATGATGTGAACATCATACTGCTTTTTCTTGAGTTTGAATCAAGATGTCACTCATTGAGCACAGACTGTTTGAAAAATCTATTAATTTGATTTATGCCACTTTTTGGTCAGTACAGTAGGACAAAGACAATTAAATGTAATATGGTTCCCTCATTTCTAATCTATGAAATAATTGCAAAATTCTGAGTCAGTAGCTTCAACAGGAGCCATAGGAAAAAAATAAAATAATTCGGTCATCTTAAGGAACTAAGAAAAGACTTCTTGTAATGACTTGATAATCCATGACAAGTCCTTTAAGAACTGGAGAATCCACTTATCTGTAGAAAGACAGTTTAAAACAGATTCTTGTCAAATGGAATTCAATGTTCAAACACCCGTCAGCAAATAAGCCTTCTGTAACAGAAAACAAATTACGTCTTCTGAATCAAACAAGGGTGTGGGCATAATGTCCAGCTGGTGCTTTTTTTCTACTCTAGGATACTAAGCAGGAGCTCAGAATGCTGCAAACTTTCAGGATTCATTCAACTGCCAGAAACAGTGGCATTCAAGAAAGACGGTTGTACTCTTCCAGCACATTTCAACAAACTCAGAAAAAAACCCCAACAGTTAGAAAATCATGCAATCTGATGATCTGCACATATTTTAAAAAACTTAAAAATTTTGAAGCTACACCTTCCAAATTAAGTGGCATCAGGTTAGTTACAATTTACCTGTCAAGTGCATTATCTGAGCATACTATGAGCCAGTATCTTGAACTTCACAAAATCTACCTTCAACAGCTGGAGTACCTCCTCCAAAGCCTGTCTTGCTGCTATTCTATTCAATTTTTTTCCTCTTTTTCTGGAAGTAGATAATGAATTTCACCAGCTGGCAGAGATTTCTAGTATAAATTATTTTTGACATTCCTTATTAAAGGTTCACATTGCTGAGCTGCAGTAAGCCGGGACTGATTAAGCTGATCAAACCACTGTTTTCTTCTGCTCATATTAAAAAAAAAAACCAAAACAAAACACAAAAACCAAAACACCAGATAACAGCTACTGGCATTTCAGTTCCTCTTCCTTTACAGAATAACCCTCTGTAACTGAGAGGTGAGATAGAAAACAGTTTTGCAGAAGAGAATTGGGGTGTCCTAAAAGTGAGAACAAAGCCAGCAGTGTGCTGATCTGGTGAAGGCCAGCCACACACTGGGCTGTATTAAAAGTGTAGCCATTAGGCTACAACAATAATTTCAAAGGAAATTTTCTTCATCAAAACTTATTTTCCTTTTTTTTTTCCCAGGGGAAAAGAGGTGGGGGGAAGCTTCTTAATGAATATCATAATCTTTTTATCATGGCATTCTTACGCTTCAGATACCTTTGCATTCACTTTCTTCCACAGACCAATGGGAAAGCATCAGACACTGCTTATATAAGTCTTCTAAAACACTTAAAAAAAAAAAAAGTTTAAAAAAATCCCACCAAACAATTTCTTGTCTTCATTTAATAAGGTTTCTTCAACACCTACACATTGAAGAATCATTTCTGGCAGAATACTGGGGGACGTACAAAGTGTCAGAATGTGCAAAATTTGCTCTTATATTTCCGTGATGCTGTTTGACAGCAGCTGAACATGAACCAGCACGGTGCACTGATGGCCAAGAAGGCCAGTGGCACCTGGCCTGTACCAGCAATAGTGTGGCCAGCAGGACCAGGGCAGTGACTGTCCCCCTGTACTTGGCACTGGTGAGGCCACACCTCCAGTACTGTGTCCAGTTCTGTGCCCCTCACTGCAAGAAAGACTGAGTAATTCTGCAAACATATAGGGAAGTCAGTAAGTTTTCTCACAGAGTAATTTTTAATCTCTATACTAGGTCTCTAAAGAAACTATTTTTCTTACCATATTCTTAGTTCCCTGTGGTTTTAACTGTCTGAAAATATATATTTGTCAGTGATACAAAAGCACCTGAAAATAACTGGCAGCAGACATGAGTTTCCTTGACATTCCACTTGTATCTGCAGGACCCCAGAAACTTTCCTGAGTTTCTGGAGCACAAGTGACAGTTGACAAACTTATTCAGAATCTCCAGGATATGCCAATCTTTTATAAGGGCTTACATACAAAAACATTACCTCCAATTTTGACTTCTGTAATGAGGGGATGAATTGAGAGTTTCTTAGAGTCTCTTGTGTCAGAAAGAGTAACCACCTCCTGACCATTCTGACAGGGTGTGTGTGAGCCTCTCCTTGCTGTAACATCTGAAAGAATATTAACATATTTAACATAATTATCAGTGTGAGTGGGGCCAATACGGTTCAGTATCTTTGTTGCTGACGAGAACAGTGGGATTGAGGGCACGCACAGCAAGTTCGCTGCTGACACCAATCTGAGTCATGCAGTCAACACTGGAATGAAGGGATGGACACAGAGGGACCTGAACAGGCTGGAGAGGTAGATCTGTGTGAATTTCATGAAGTTCAGCATAGCCAAGTAGAAGATCCTGCACCTAGGTTGGGGCAATTCCAGTCAAAAATAGAGGCTGGGGAGAGAAGTGATTGAAAGCAGCCCTGTGGAGAAGGACTTGGGGCTGATGGTTGACAAAAAAACCTCAACATGACCCTACAAAGTGCTCTCACTGCCCAGATCCTGGGCTACATCAAAAGGAGTGTGGGCAGCAGGTTGAGGGGGGTGATTCTCCCCTTCTGGTCTGCTATCATGATATTCCATTGGAATACTCTGTACAGCCTACTAAGAACCCCAACATAAGAAGGCCATGGAACTGTTGGAGCAAGAGCAAAGGAGGCCACAAAGTTGCTATGGCAAGTAGAGCACCTCCCCTGTGAAGGCAAGCTGAGTAAGTTGGGGTTGTTCAGCGTGGAGAAGTGAAGGTTGTGTAGAGACCTCAGAGCAACCTTCCAGTCTGTGAACAGGGCTATAGGAAAGCTGGAGAGGGACTCTGCATGAGGAACTGCAGTGACAGGACAAGGAGGAATGGCTTCATACTGAGAGTAGGGTTAGATCAGATATTAGGAAGAAATTCTTCACTGTGAGGGTGGTGAGGCACTGGAACAGATTGTCCAGAGAAGTTGTGGATGCCCCATTCCTGGCAGTGTTCAAGGCCAGGTTGGATGGGGCTTTGAGCAACCTGATACAATGGAATGTCCATGTCAGGGGATTGAAATGAGATGAAATTTAAAGTTTTTTCTAACCCAAACCATTCTAATAAACATTAAAATATTTATCTTATATATTTGGATGACAGTATATTTTAGTAACATTTTCTTAATTTTATTCAATGAAGAGTGTCTTAGATTGTCCAACTATTATGCAATTAGAAGTTTCAGAGACGTCTATGGGACGAAAGACATGGTTTTGGGTTAAGAGCCTAAAGCTTAAATGGACACATTTAAACAAGGAGCAGAAAGTGGATAACCAAGCCTTAGAAGATATGGAATACATTTCTTTGGCAATACAGATGGTTCTAAAGTCTGTTAGAAAGAAAATTTGTGCCATCATGGACACAGTGGGTATAGACTTCTCTAGACCCTTTGTTTTTCCACTTTAGCTTAGTCACACGTCCGTGTTTAGGAAGTCAGCTTTTTGGCTGGTAGTTATAAAACTATTTGGGTTTTGGTTGGTTGGTTGGTTGGTTTCGAGTGCTATTTTTTTTTTTTTTTCCCAGATTTCACTAGGACAGTTGACTAGGCTCAGAAATCTGTCCAGTTAGGGACACTAAGGTACTTCTGTACTTGCCTGTAGTTTTTACCATTGCTGTCAGACTCAGGAGAGGTATCAACTGGTCAGCTTTGACAAAATTTTTGAAGTACTTTAACTTCCTTTATAAAAGCAGAAGTCTTTCCTATCAGGACCACAAGAAAACCACTTGCACTTGTTCCTGCATTCTCGAATTGTAATACTGATCCTCAGTTATCTGATAAAGATATATTCCATAGTGCTCTGTGGCTTTTAAGAGCTTAGCAAGTCAAGAGCTAGGACCTTGTAGATAAGGCTTTGTCCCCTACATTCTTCAGTCTAATGAGAAAGGAGAAAAAACCTGAAGATTTACTTCAACAAGAAAATCACAGGTCAACAGGAAAACAAACAGAATCAACAGCTGCTGTCAAAGTGAACAGAAGCAGCAGATATCTAGCAAAATCAGGTCAATATTTATGGTAGATCATATATAACACCATATGTAAATAAACTGATAAACTGTGTAAGTTTGTCTTCTCATGAAGATATATTTGAGCCATGGCACTGTCTTTTATGACAAAGCTTCAAGTGGTTTTCAATATCAAATCCCTAAGGAAACAATTTAAGGACATTTTTTTGTGAGCATTAGTGCCTAATGAACATTTTTCGGATCTACAGAATAGGTGTTTAGCTTCTCTCAAACTTCACTTCTCTATGTTCCTCAGCTTTACTTAACTCTGAGCAAAATTTTTACTTACAGTCTATTTTCATGAAATTAGTTCATCAAAGCGTGGGACGAAAGAAAGAAGATACTAAATAACCCTGGTGCTGGTACAGACTCCTGAGGGACACCGCTTGTCACTGATGTCCATGGGGACTATGAGTCATTGACCACGTTCCTCCGGATGTGATCGTCCAACCACTGTGTTATCCATCTAATGGTCCACCCACTGAATCCATTTTTATCCAATTTAGAGAGAAGGATGTTGTGGAGGACCATGTGAAAGGCCTAACAGAAATGCAGATAATGACATCTGTAGCCCTCCCCTTAGTCATGCCATCTTAGAAGGCCACTAGACTGGTCAGGCAGGACTTGCTCTTGTTGAAGCCATTCTCTCTGTCCTGAGTCACCTCCCTGTCCTCCATGTGCCTTAGCAGAGCTTCCAGGAGGATCTGTTTCATGATCTTCCCAGGCACAGAGGTGAGGCTGACAAGTCAGTAGTTCCCAGGGTCCTCCTTTCTACCCTTCTTAAAGGTGGGTACAATGATTCCCTTTTCCCAGTCACCTGGGGTTTCACCTGATTGCCAGGACTTTTCAAAGCACCATTTAGGAGGAAAATTATATTGAGAAATGACATAGAATATATCTCATGAAAATTGAATCGGAAACCCTATTCTTATACAACATCTGCACTTTTCTTTAAAGTATAAAAAACCCAGTGATCTGTTCTTTTCTGTCACAATGCTAGGTAGTTCAGTGCCACTTAAAATTGAGATTAAATCTTCAAGTTATTTTTTTTTCACAAGTAGCTAAGGCTGTAATTCAGAGTGCAGTGGGTTAGTTCATGAAGTGATACTGCCGATAGAGGTAGCAGTGAAATGAGCTTAGACTGTGAAGATACTGAACCCCCTGCACACATAACTAAGCATCCAATATATCATTAATCAACTACATTGAGTTCTTGAAAATAGTGGATAGCCTTATTAATTTTTACTTGTCTCAATAACAAAACAAATTATGTATTGATGACTGATGTTAGCAGGAATGATATTTCAGTGGAAAACATTCATATGCAAAATCCTTCGCTCCAGAAATTATTATCTCCCAACATCATAGAGATGAACTCAAATGTGTTAGAATATCAGTACTTTTCCTTTTGCTTAGTTTTGGCTGTTACATTTAACAAGGAGAAAAACCTCTCTGTAATTAAGGATCACAGGGGCAAAAACCTTTCCCAGTCTGCATTAGAGCTGCATTCCTGTTAACTAAAAACCAACCAACCAACCAACCAATCAATCAACCAAACAAAAACAACAAAAAAACCACACCAAAAAGTTGATTTCACTTCCTTTGAATGAAGCAGAAAAAAAACAATGCAAAAAAAAACAACCCATACCATATTGCATCATGTATTTCCACTGAAAACTGGAAGTGAAGAAATAGTTCCAGGGCAGGATTCTCATTTCTTCCTTAGGCATCAAAACTAGCAAACATATGTATGTACCTCACACTTTACATTTGGAGAGACACTTTAGTGCTTGAAAGTACCTATTTCAGTAAAATAATGTCACTGGAAGAGAGATTTTAATAATTGATGTGAATTAAATTGTATGCAACCAGACCCCTAAAGTTTACCCTGGAGGGGTCACAGATAAATAAATGGGATTACAGACTATGGGTCCCCATAGGTTTTACAGGAATCAAGAATGATTGTTAGTATGTTTCTTTACTGGCTAACATGTTTGTTAGTTTGTTTGTTTGTTTGTTTTGGCCACAGTTGGGATAAGATCTTTAAATGTTGATGTCTGAAGTGTTTTATTTTGACTTTAAGAGGATCCAGTCTTTTTGTAAAAGAAGTGCAACATTGTATTTTTTTAACATCACATTTCAGTCAGATTCACATTTTTTACCCTTCTGGACTGATTCTTGAAAACAGAAGGTTAAAAATGTTTTATGTTTTCACTGTGTCAACTGAAACAAAAACAAATTTGAGCCATTAGCAAGTTACGAGAGACTATCCAGGAGAGATTTCACAAGGCTCATGTCTACAAAAAAATATTTTCTTTTCACACTGTTTGCTGAAGGGTCTCAGGGCTTAGTTGGATAATCTAACTGCTATTCCTGGGGAAAACCTATGCTTTTTCCAGAACTTGAATATTTTCCTTGCTACTAGGTCCAACAACTTTCTATTAGACTGTTTTCCTTTGCAGCCCATGTATTGGATCCATATCTAGCAGACAAAACAGCCTGGTATGTTTCCTAGGAAGACTTTGACTTCATCTGTCAAGATAACTTGTGCTTTGTTGCCAACTTGATTTTGTTTGCCTGCTCAATGAAAGGAAAGAGTAAAATCTTAAGAATGCCTAGAGCTTCAAGGTGTTGGGTTTTTTTTAGGAAATCTGACTCATCAGCCACTTGAAAAGTAGCTGAGCTAACTTGTTCAAAGCTAGTTTATGCAGCTTGTGAACAAATATTCTTCAGCTAAGCCACATCAGTGGTGTTCCTCAGAACCTTGAAGTAAGAATTTGGTATCATGGGTCCGATCACATCTCATGTCTATTGCTATGATTTATATTTAAGGATTGAGGAGTTGAGGTTTTTCTCTGTTTTTGGATGAAACTATGAGACTATAAACACCTAACTAAAACACAGAAATTACTGCAATTTGCAGTAATAGACTCCTGCTAACTTACTCCCCTTAACCACACTATTCTTCCTCTTCCATATTTTCAGTCATTACATAAAAATATACATAAACCAGACAGTTTATAATGAAGATATATTAAAGGAAATTTTATTTTGAATTTGCTTATATAATACTGTTCTTGATAAAGTATCACTAATGAATATACATTTAAAAAGTTCCCAACAAGTTAGAAACATACCTTTAGAAACATTACTTCATCTGTTTTATCACTTATTATCTTATCCCTACCCTATACTGAATTGAGTTTCCTCTCCTCTCTTTTACTCTCCTCTGTGGTGAATGGTCTGGAAAATACTGGGTGTGGGTAGACTTCCTTGCTCACTAGGGAAGAGAGAAGTTTTCCCATCCCAAGAAATGTTGGTTGTTATTGTTCCTCACACCCGTCTGAATCATAAATAACCCCCTGCTTTTCAATATCAGTCTTTTCAACACAGGACAAGTGAAAAAAAAGTACTTAAAATCATGCCCTCTATCAAAAGGCACAGAATACCATTTGTCAGGCACATAGATAAACTCCACCCTTGATATCTGACCTTAAATCTTTGACTCCTGTGGAAAATAGTTGGGCATATTATGTAAAGTAGATATAAAAAGCATAATATTTGCCCCTCAGTGAAATTAGTTTATTGTGAAACCTTACAATTCCTTCTTCATGCTTTTAATTAAACTTTGCACATTCATCCCTGTTATTCAGAGAAAACTATCAGCTGTGCAGGCAGATTGCATGAAAACTGAACAATATAGAAGCTATTCCATAAAATAGCTGAAAGTTATCTACCAACCATAAAAATAGGTGGGTATATTGTGTATTTTCATGTGAATAAAGGGGCTCCACCTATTTCCATTTGGGATTTATCACTAGCATCTCATATTCATTCCAAAGATGGAAAATAAATTAGATCATATGAAACTCTGTTGTTAAAATGGTTTGATGTTTTGTCTATAGATCATAGAACACCAACCTGAGCAAGCCCACTCCAATGTTTAACAATCCTTTCTGTGAAGAAATTCCTCCTGATGTCCAACCTGAACCTCTCTTGGCACAACTTGATGCTGTGTCCTCTTGTCCTGTCACTAGTTTCCTGGGAGAAGAAACGAATCCCCACCTTGGTACACCTTTCTTTCAGGCTGTTGTAGAGTGTGATAAGGTTTCCCCTGAGACTCCTCTTTTCCAGGCTAAACATCCCCATTTGTCTCAGACATTCCCCATCAGACTTATGCTCCAGACTCTTCCCCAGCTCTGTTACCCTTCTCTGGACACACTCCAGGACTTTGATGTCTTTCTTGCCATGAGAGACCCAGAACTGGACACAGCACACGAGGTGTGGCCTCACCAGTGCCAAGTATAGGGGTACAATCACTGCTCTGGTCCTGCTGGCCTCATTATTGCTGATACAGGCCATGACCTTCCTAGCCACCTTGGGCACATGCTGGCTCATGTTCTGTCGCTGTCAACCAGCACACCCAGGTCCTTTCCTGTCCAACAGCTTTCCAGCCACTCTGCCCGTGATCCTTAGTGCTGCAGGGGGTTGTTGTCACCAAAGTGCAGGACCTGGAATTTAGCCTTGTTGAACCTCACACAATTGTTGAACCTCACACCATTGGCCTCAGGCCATCAATTCAGCATGTCCAGGTCCCACAGCAGAGCCTTCCTACCATCTAGCAGATCAACACTCTCACTCATCTAGGGGTTTGCTGCACATTTACTGAAGGTACACTTGAACTCATTGTCCAGATATTCAGTAAAGATATTAAACAGAACTGAACCAAACACTAATCTCAAGGGGACACCACTAGTGACTGGCTGCCAACTGGATGTGGCAACAATCCTCAGGGCTCTCTGGGCCTGGCCATCCAACCAGGTTTTAACCTAGNAATTAAACAGTTGCAAAAGCCCAAGATAAATACAAACCAATCGTGATCTTATTCAAGCATAACAGTTTTGTTGTTCTCGCAGTTCCTGTTTAGGAAAAAAAGCTATTGATTTATGCTAAGCACATTCTAATATTTGGAAATATGCTTTCTAGTCATGTTGTATAAAGCTCTCCCACATGGTCAAATGATAGTTTACTGTCCCCTCAAGTCCCCATTAAAAAATTACAAGTTATTGGCCTCTTCTGATTCAGTTTACATTCTTCCAGTTTCTCCATACTTAACACCCACTGAAGTTGGCTTGTAGAAGATTAATGCTTTGATCACTCACTCATCTAATTTGATCAATAAAAACCATTTTGGACTGCTGACATGCAAAAAATACCACTACAAGTTAAACTCACTCTTTGAACTTTAGCATATATTGCTACTTGCTCACTTTCATTTTCCCAGAATTTTGTAGACCTTTTCCTTGTAACAAAAGCAGTTCTGAAGACCTGTGACTTCCACTTACTATTTCAGAGGATGTGTCAGAACAAAGCCGGACATGGAAACTTCTGCTTTTGCCAGAGGGAGGAGAGGGAAGGGGTGTTATCTTTTTCTAAGGTGAGAAGTAGCTCTCAAACAATAAACTTAACACAGAAAAAATTATTCACCTCTGATACTATTCCAGGGAAAGGGAGTGCAAAGCCTGAACATGTTAGAGGAAGTTTTACATATCTCGTTGACCTCCAACAGTCTTATGAGAAAGTGTCCTTCAAAAACCTTGCTTGCTGGCTTATTCATTCTTTTCTGCAGGAACTTGGAAAAGGATCCACCAGCATTGTTAATAGGAAGCACTTTATTCCAAAGGAAAGGCAAATTAGGTTTTACCCATCTAAATTTCCTTTGCCAAAATGAGCAAATCTTGTCTTGTCATATTGCCTCAGAGAAGAAGTTTCACTCCAGTAAACTCAACCTCTCCATTCAAGTACATGTGAACAAAGATGTAGTTAGATGTGAAAGACGTCTTTTTTTTTGTTATGTTGTCATATTTCTAATGTCCAAGCTCTTCATAATTTTGATTTCTTTCCTCTTTATTTTAAAGTATTTAGAGATACCTAAAAAATGTACAAGGGTCTAAATCCAGACTTGCATTACCATTTATTCTTTTAATGTCCACAAAAATTCATGACAACTATGTATTAAAATGTCAGTCTGAGCCTAAATAACACACCAAAGAATTAAAGTCTGTGGCAGAACACGAAATCATTTACAAGTCCCCAAACCCCAATATCTCATCTCTCAGCAGTTTTAGTTTAAGCAGCTGCTTGACCCAATTGTTTCTTCCCTACCTATCTTCCCTGCAAACATCACCTTATCTCCTATGCCAGTCCAAATATTAGTGTGGTGTTTGATAAAACAGAGTGAGGAACAAACTCCCAGTGATATGATCCATACATGCTCCAGGATCAGATAAAAAATGATACTAAATCAAAGCCAGTCTAAGGATTGTAATAGATATTTGTTTTAAAAGATGCAGGCACGAGGCTTCTAATGAGAAAGCAATGAGTCTGCTTTGTTTCCACCCATTCCTATCTTTAAATGTTTTTCCTGCCATCCTTCAGCATTCTCTTTTTTCTCCCCAAGAGATAAATTACCCTATTGGAAAGTGAACCAACAGTATTGGAGTGAATTCTTTCAAAGATTCACAAAGGTTAATAGGGCCTGAAACAAGAAAAGTAATTTGGTCACTCCCAATAATATTTGTTACATGGTCACAACTGCTGAGAACCATTTTTCCATCAGCATTAGGAATCTTCTATTCACCAGGCTGCACACATGAACCTACACCTTAATAATATTCCCAACCTACCTGCACCATCTGCAATAGTTTAGAAAGGTCTAGACTATTCAGGACTTTACAACATTAGTAACCAACCACAAGTTTTGAAAGAAAACTAATTTTTGTGACAGAATTATGTGGCAACATTTGGCACAGATTCAGAGCAAGACACAAAAGCAATGAACCAAATTGTGTCAGTCTATCAATCAATCTACTCTAGTCAATCAATGGTTGCAATGCTACCACCACACCTAATATCATATAACAGTTAACCAAATCCACTTAGATTAATTCTGACAATGACTGAACCACATAATGAGTATAACTATATTTTGGGTCTATATTCAACTGAATATTTTCTCTAAAATATTCATTTATAATTGCTTCCTACTGCATAGTCTGGGAAACACACACATGTAAAAAATTAATTGCAGAGCACAACAAATATTTTGTTTTCTAAACACAGATGTGCTGATCTCTAGAAGAGATTTGGCTGACAAAAGTGTTAAATTCTTATAGATCTATCTGCATGGCTTTGGGTTATTTGTCACAAACAATGAATCTAACTCTTCAAAGTTAGCAACAAACTGCCCAAAACAGAATTTTCTCTTTCTCTTCCTGGCCACAACATATAAGATTCTTAAATTCACCTCATTTATCTGTATAATTTCGCCATAGAACATAAAACTGTTGCTTTGCTGCAATATTAAATAATTAGGACAAGATTTATTTTTTTTTCTCCTTGGTGTCTTCCCCATATCTGATCTCTACTGACAAATTAGTTTCTCACTTTATCTTTCCATATGATACCCTGTAAGGTTTCCTTAATTTACCATTTTGTGACTCAACTCTGTGAACAATAGATTTGTTAATATGAAGAACTTGATAACCCAAAAGGTACTAAAAAAGCAAATTGATTTTGTTATGATGCATTGTTATAAACCGGATAGGTCACAGTTAAATAAAACTGCAGTTCTGACAATCTGGCTATCAAATGCTGGTTAAAATGTCAGTTTTCTTCTCCTAAGCCAAAACACGACGTCATAGCAGCCTTTAGGCTTCATGCTTTCATTTGTGTAAGAGCAGGGCTAGAATGTCTACCAGAAGAAAAAGAAGAATTGGTATTACAGTTTGATTTATGATTGCTGAAAGTTGTTGCATTACTGTGAATGCTATAATGATAATTTTCCTCTGTGTGAGACAGGCTTTTCAAGGAAGTAGAACTGTAAAACAGTATTCATAACATCACTAATAAATCATTATTATTTACCTTAGTCTTTTTCCGTAGAAGAACTATTTTCTCTCTGCTGCTGATATTCTGTCAGAAGCTGATGCATTTTCTTTTCTTATTTTATTTTTGTAATATTTCAAATCTATTGAATAAGTTTGATGAAAATAACCAGTAAACGCCCTGTACCTTCTTAGTGCAATGGATAGGAATCATCAGAAAACAATTCATAGATATGAGGCTATTATCAAGACCGTGCCCCACGGTGTAGAGTAAGGATCCTGAACATTTCTGACCTGCATCTGACAGCAAGTGCCCAGAACAGGTCACAGCCAACTGGAGGTAAGGCGTTGACGTAGTTCTAAAAATGCCCAAAATTTTGCCAACCCAAGCTAAAGAAGAGTGTGTGAGCATATGTCAAGTATCTAGGGACTAAACTGCTGAATAGATGTGGCTTCCCAATACCATCCCAGAGGATTTCAAATGGGCAAGAATATGAAATAATCTGGCCCACTATATACAGTGACTGTCTCCACAGTTAAATAACAGAGAATATAAAAATGTACCTAAGATTTTCTGCCAGCTAATAACTGACATGTTTTTCCATTTAATGTTTTCCTGAAGGCATTGGCACTTCATTTGTTAAAGACAGTGCCATTTTATAAACAGTATTTTGAATGTCCAATCTTTTCCACGCACATATATCCTACAAAAGTAGGAAGTGTCTTCTTATTTTATCTTCCTCTGTAGGTAAACTCTCCTAAAGTAAAAAACTAAAAGTTGAGATAACACATAAGTCTTTGGACTCTCAGTCAGGTATCAGACTACATTAGATGTTAAAAGGCTTGGGAAAAGGTGTATTTTGTATTAGATATGGTAAAAAATAATAATTTCTGGCCCCAAGAAACCCAGTCTCATTACTCAGCACACAATAAAGAGATGAGACAAACAGAACAGGAGAGAATTTATGACAGAAAGAAAATATTAATGTGAAAATTTGGAAGGCAAAAGACAGTGGCCACCACCTAAAAAAAGGATATATCCTTATTGTTAAACATAATATAAATTATTATAGTGAAGGGCATTGCGTTGTTTCTTCTCAAAGGCAGATCTAAAAATGAGTAAATCAGTGGCTTTGTGAGCAGTGAGATCCTAAGGGGAGACACCAGAAAGCTGAGACTTCCTTCAGGTAAAATGGCTGAAGAATTTAACCAGTGTCTAATTGAAAAGTTCTTAATTGCATCAGAAGGTTGGGATCCTGAAAAAAAATTATATGATCACAGTTGAAAAATAGGAGTGCAATCACGTGCCTTTTACATGTGCTTAAGAATGAAGATAGGGACAATATTAAAGCTATAAAGGAGAGAAATGGCAATAATCACATTAAATTGACAGTACTCAGTACTTCAGCATACGCAACAGAAACACCCATCAAATGCTAGTTATTTAGTTTTGGTTGTAAAGGAAAATGTTGGAGTAGGTTATTAGCATGGCAGCTAGTCCCAGGGAAGACTTGTTAGAATAAGTACTCAGAAATTTAAGAAATCCTACTTTTCTAGTGCAAAGGGGAAAAGGGAAACCTGGAAGCAGTAAAGCAGAGAAGGCCAGTAAGGGCTTAGTTAAATGAATTTGTTTGGAAGTATGTTGTGACAGCAGTGACTTGAAGGCTCAGAGCTTTATATGAGTCTATAGGATACAACAGATCATCAGTGGGGCAAGAACCACCTGCATTCCAATTTGTACATTCAACTGCTTTTGTCTGCTGAATAAAGACACATACATAGTCCTTGGTTGGCTACTTAATAACTCCTTACTACTCCTGAACAATTGTTGCCTCTCCTAGATGAGACTGTGTGCATCATAAAGATGTTCAACACTTTGCTGTTACTTAGGGTTTAAAATATGTAAGTTCAGACATAATTTTCCTTCCTCCACAGCTGCAAGTATGATTTTTCCTTTTGCTTTTTTGCCTCACAAGCGATGGTTTTAATATTCTCACCACACTGTAAACACACAGCTTACAAAACAGGAGGATGACTAAAATGGTGACAACAGCTCTTAGCAATGAGAAGTAAAGATTACATCTGGAAGAACATGATGAAAACATTCTTTGTAAAGAATTCTCAAACAAATAACATACAATTTAAATCAGGTAGGATGAGAGAGATTTTAACTATCAAGTGTGACTGTCTTTTTTATTTTTTTAAATGTCTTACTTTTAAGGGGGTTTTAAAGTGATTTTGCCTACATCTCTTAATACATGGATCAGTAGTTCAGTACCTCCTTCTGTGTTTAGAAAAGACACTTTTGATTTCTTTTCTAATGTTTCAATAAATCTAAATTTAGAACAAGGTCAAATATTAACTTTAGGGGTTTGTTGAAAAACCTTAAAAATCTTGAGTTTTCAGAAAAAATGATCTTCATGTAGATTTAAAAGCCAGTTAAGGACTATTTTTTTTTCTCAGCACACAAACACTTGCACTGACAAAAACAATATACATGTTTATTAACTAATAACTGTCTTTACATCTGTCTTACCACAAGTCAATGCTTCTCCTACACTGACACCTTTGAAACCTTGCCATGTCCATAAGTTACAGTTCATCTCAGACAAGTATTAGGGTTTGTTTCTGCTAGCTTGTGGGTTTTGTAAAAGCAGTGGGAATGTTCTGTATGTCCATATCTGAAGTATGAGACATGGTAGCTTTTCAACAAACTTGACTACTGTCAAGGCACAAAATTCCTTTTCTAGGTGAATATACAAGATGTGAAAAAATTGTTGCATATTGGGAAAAGACTTCATAATTTCTTAGGACAAGAATCCTCAAATGTTGTTTGTACCAACTGATGTAACATTTTTGCTTGGCTTTTCAAAATAAACTTGAGATGATGTTCTACAGCCTCTGTGAACCCTAAAAGTTAAGCAGTTTAGACTAATCCCACGGCTGGAAATCTGGTTACAGACAGGCAAACTGTCGGTGAGGTAGGCAAGTTACCATGGAAACTTGTCTAGTTTCTGTCAAGAGTAACTAAGAAAAAACAATTGGTTCTCACAGAGTGTTTTGATGATATTGAGTCAGCATTTTTTTACACATTTAATAATAAGTATTATTATAAATATAAATATAAAATAAATTATAAAATTATAATAAATATTACTATAACAAATATTAATAAACTACCTGGACTTGTATCTTAGGGCTAGTTTGGAAAGACTGACAGAGTAATACATTGTGATCAAAACCAAAGTGAATGAGTCTACTCCTGACTTTCTTTTCAGCAGCTTATCTCCCAAAATATCATTCTTTCTACCTGGGAAAACCCTGATACTCTTCATGTACATACATAATGAATATGCAAGTGTGTATGTATAAACCCACAAATCCATCTTGAGGAGTAAACTCTCAGTTCCTTATCTTCAGCATTATGCTAGTTCCTGTATTATTAGTTCAATGACTGTAAAGAGGTTTCTGAACCTAGGTGAAGTAGAGCTTTACAATTCTGTTATTAAAAAGTATTTTGAAGAGATTTCTGTTTTTTCTGGAAATCCATTCAAATATTTTACTACTCTGTTCCATGGTTGAGCTAGAAAGATCATTACAAAACAGACTCATGGATGATAATATAAAAAATTGAAGAGGAATCTCAGTGTTTCAGCAAAACATTAGTAAGTTCAGGATTATTTATTGTGAAGTAGAGGAGGATGAATAGAGTGTGATAAGAGCTTAGTACACTAGCACTTAAAATTATAATACCTTAGTGACCAGCCTTTGCTCTGATGAAACACAGGACAGCAGCAGATGATAGTTCACATTTATCACTTGAAAACAGCAGACCTACACTTTGTTTGCTGAAGATGCAGGCTCTGTTTTTATATACTGTAGAAGGAAAGCATTTAATTGGGGAACATGGAATTCACCTTTCACTGTAAGAGCAGTAATATGGCATGTTCCTCAATGGCAAGTAATTTAGATCCTTCAACATCACATATAGAGGCCTCAGGAACTGCAGTTTCTCTCACAGTCAGGTCTTCCTTCTTTCATTTGTTTGGCTTACAGGAGGGATTACAAAATTTTTATATGGACATGATTTCTCACAGCTCTGTAATCTACATATCTTTATCTTTCAGTGTACATTAATGGATTTTGTTCCACTTTGTGTCTTGCTTATTTCTTTTGTCGTTTGGTGATGGTAGGTAAAATTGGATTTTACTACTGTGCAATTTACTCATGCTACAACTGAGAACCTGCAGGTCTTATCTTATAACATATTGCTTCCAGGATGCTACTTTTAGTTTAGATGAAAAAGTGGAGGCACATGTATGGCTGATAGTCTTTGTGCATTAATGATTATGAAAGAATGTAAGCTCACTTTAATATTATAAATTATGTAGTTTTTCTCCTAGTAAAATTCTGTTGAGATTCTACTTACTCTTCATGAAATAGAAAGGATTTGTGGTTTTGTCTGAATGGAGAAGTATTAAAAAAATTGCTTGTGCCAGTCTTTAAGTGCAACTTCTCACAGATACTTAGGAATCTGCAGAAATAAAAACCTCTCCAGAAACTTAGTAGCTTTCAGAAATATGGATAGAATCATAGAATAGCCTGGGTTAAAAGCATCCTTACAGAATCTCTAGTTCCAACTCTCCCTGTGGACAGGGACACCTTTCTCTATATCAGGTGGCTCAGAGCTCCATCCAACCTGGCCTTGAACACCTTCAGGAATGGGAGAGCCACAGCTTCTCTGGAAAACCTGTGCTCTTGTAAATAGTGTCTCTCCATCTTTCTTTTAAGTTCCTCTCAGGTACTGGAAGGTCACAGTTAGGTTACCCCAAAGCCTTATCTTATCCAGTCTGAGCAATCTCAGTTCTCTCAATCCTTTCCTCATAGCAGAGGTTTCCATCCCTCTAATCATCTTGATGGCCCTTTTCTGGACTCACTCCAACAGACTGATGTCCTTCCTGTGCTGAGGACCCCAGAGCTGGACATAGTATTCAATGTGGGGTCTCAGCAGAGCAGAGATAACTATACTCTCACCAGGGCCAGATAACTATACTAAAATTATTATAGCAAACATCAGAACTAAAATTTCTTTCATATATAAAGTTAAGTTGTCTAGTGATGCTACATATCTAATTACTGTAGATGTAGTTATTGTAAAATAAGCATTAAAGGCAAAGAACTAACAGTCTATGATCAATTATGTACAGTACGGTACAAAAGGCAGTGCAAAATATTGTAAATAAATAAGCTAGACAGTGTTATGTTGCCAATGAGCTATTGCATCATTGCAAAGTATCACACAAACTGGAGCAGAAGATAGAATTTTGCCAGAGTGTGTACTTAAAGATTTGTCACTAGCTTAATTTAATTTCATTACTATACTTAATGACATAAAAAGCACGCACAACAGCAGGATATAATTTTTATCATATTTGACATCAGTAGCTTAAGACAGATAATGAGATACTTCTTGGGATCTCATCCCCTTAAAGTCTTTTCAGTTCAGAGCAAAGGATTCTTTGGAGTACCAAATCTAAAAAGGACTTAGTTAAGATTTGGATAGGTGTTGGAAATGAGGTTGTAATTTTTTAGCCAGGGAATTGCGTTTTTTTCCTGTATAAAAATGAGGCTAGAAGTTCAAAGAGGAAGTAACAAGATTACTTTGGCAAACAGGATTACAAGCCTGTTTCTTCTCTTTCATTTTGAAGCACTGCAGCTTTTATTTGAGCTTGTGAGTTACAATAATCCCTAGTGATTTAACTGCACTACCAATGTTTATCTCGCTAGCTACCCTCTCCAGGTAAATAGTCTGTGTATAGACAAATAACTCAGTAGCAATACATTACATTGGTAGGCTGATTCTAAGGTCACTGATTCCTATGTGGCTTGCTCTACTGTAGTTCATCTTCCAACAAGGGAAAATAAACTTTTCCCCTCTTTTTAAATTTTCCCATACAATTTTACACTTGATGATATTTCTAGTTGTCTCCTTAGTGAACTCTAACACTATTACAAAATACTTAATCTCAAAAGAACATCCCTCTTCTTCTAGTTCTTCATGCTAGAAAAGTGCAGCAAGCTCTCTCCCTTAATCAATATTAAAAAATAAAATCAAAACAAAACCAAAACATTTTGAACACTGTCGTTGATTTCTGTGGCTAAGTTTTTTATAGGGGGAAGGGTGGCTTCTGTTAGAAGCTGCTAGAAGTTTCCCCCTATCCTATAGACCCAATGGTAGTCAGGTCCAGGAGGGACTTCCTGCTTTTGATCTGCCTCTGTATGATAACATATTTAAGAATAGGAGTTGTTGTGCAGTTAAAACTGCAGTCATGGATTAGCAATGCAGACATCAACGTCAGTGCAGGAGGACAAGGAGGAGAAGGGACCCTGTGGGATCAGGGGAAGGACTCAAAGCTAAGATCCCCCACAGCCCACGGTGAAGACCATGGTGTTACTAGCTGTCCCCTCGAAGTCCATGGGAGGCCATTGGGGTGCAAAGACCCCCCCTGATGGAGCAGGAGTATGCATGAAAGAGGCTGTTACCTTGTGGTAGGCACAAGATGGAGTGTAAACCTACAAGAGACTTGTGGCCATGGCCTGTGGAGACAGAAACCTATGCTGGAGCACGTACAGCTTGTCCATGGGAGACTGCGTCCGAAGGAGTGACCCATGAGACAGCAGAGGACATCTCTCATGGAAGGGACCCCATGGAAAGCAAGCAAAGGACTAAGAGCTACGATCTCTTGTAGCCATGATGGGGACAGTGGTGAAATGGGTTGTCCTCCTGATGTCCACAGAAAGACCCACAAGACAGCAGACTTGGAAGAACTGCTGCCCAAAGGGGTCTTGGACTTTACGTTTGCAAGCAGCTGAAAGCAACAGTTGACTGCAAACCTTCCATTCCCTGTCCCCTGCACCACTGTGGGGAGGAGGAAGAGAGCGGAAGGAGAGCAGAGTGTCAGAAAAGATTTTCAAGGAATCTTTTATTCCTTAACTTCTTAGTAATAAATTTAAGCAT